>CAIGRB010160175.1:0-21710 GCA_903798255.1 Fraxinus quadrangulata
TAACCAGTTTTTAATGATAACCTAAAGTCCATATAGCCTCAACCCTAACTGATTTGCCATTGCCCCATATAGATGAATTTTTCAGCATCAATTGATTTTGGCAGCTCAAGTAACCTCGCATAGACATACTTATGTGAGTAGTGGTATCGAAATTTATCCACCAAGTGTGTCAGGTATTGACACTAAATTTACCTCAAAACAAACCAAAGTGAGAAGTGTACTTTTCTTTACACGTCAAGCGTGGTATTTAGTACAGTCTCTCTTTATATATCCCAGATTTTCACAAAAGTTATAGCTAAATTTATAATTTTTTTTCATTTTCCTCCCTCCATTGGCTCCTATTTCTAGGCGGGATATCTTGTGGAGCATGATCTTTCATTTCCTCATGTTGCCTCACATAGGGAGGCGATGACTGAGGCCTATTTCTAGGCCTGAAAGTGGTTGAAATGGCCTATTTCTCTGTCATGTCGAATTAAGTCTATCAAACACACTAGCAGACCTTTGGTGCCATATGTTTCGGCTAATATTTTGGAGAAAAAGTTGTCTTTTATATTTAGTGGGGCCTCAATGGGTCGGTCGAAGCATAATTCAAGGAGATGTGCACTGCAACTTTCCTTTCTAGGGGCTATTATCTCTTGCGTATTGAAAGGAAGGGGCTCTTTGGATTTGGATGTCATCCTCTTGGATTTGGATGTCATCCTCTTGGGAAAAGTGTTCTTGTGGCACATAAGAGGGATTTGGTTGACCCTCTTAGCTTTGCATTTGCCTAAGGAGTTCTTCCATGACCATGTTTTGGTGGGTGACGTTCCTCATGTTAGCAGCCATGGTTGTTATTTCGCAGGGTAAGTTGTGTAGAAACTCTCATCCCACCTCATCTATGATGGTGGTGAGGTCAGCGCCGACTTGGTGGAGCTGCTCCTTGGAGAATCCCTTCTTCAGGGTTTCTCTTACCCTTATAGGTGAAATATCATTATCTGAACTCATGTTTTGAATGTTTTTTTCTTAAAAAACATATCTTTACCAAATATTCCTTTTTCAATTTTTTTAGTGGAACTATCAAATTCTTTTCTTGGGGCTTCCATTTGTTCTTTCTTTAAGA
This sequence comes from Fraxinus quadrangulata, assembly GCA_903798255.1. NCBI lineage: Eukaryota > Viridiplantae > Streptophyta > Magnoliopsida > Lamiales > Oleaceae > Fraxinus > Fraxinus quadrangulata. Next base: position 1,100 of record CAIGRB010160175.1, read on the forward strand.
ACAACTCCTTTTTTCAAAGGAGGATGCCTAACAACTTTTCGACGAGCTTTCTGTAAGAAGATGTTCGTGGTTATAATAGCCTTTGTTTTTACAGATGGCGCCAATTTGCTGACCACAATTTATGTATACCTACATGGACAATAGATATCGGTCTTACTCACGTCCACACAAGCTAATTCCGATACCATTGGATAGATCACTAGTAGACAAAATATTTCGATTTGGGCCTGGGAAAAGATCTATAATGCGAGACAAAAATTGTTTGGGTGTCTACAACATTTAACAATCGAAAACTCGTGAATCTAAATCCGACACTAAGCATCCAATACAACCAATCAAGTCTGATGGAACTAGTGAAAGGATGAGATATAACTTCAAGTGTATATAGTTTCATTATCCTTCAAATGATACAAGAAGGGGCATTTATTGTGTTCCAAATGAAGTAGTGCCCGTTAGATGAGAAAGCACGTGACTTCATCTCCTTAGCCAAAGAATCTTATCATAGGCATCAATCTAACCTTACTAGTCACGTGACACATTTAATGCTCTTAAAGAGGCAGCTTACCCTACAACCTATACTGGCAGGATTTGACATATCTCTTATTACAAAGGCAACATCAATCATTCGAATAAGATTCCATCTACAGGAGATCTTTGAAGGAGGCGAGTCATTCCATTTCAAGTGTGGGCTTTGGTTGAAGGGCTTCGGAGCTTCGCCGCAAACAATTGCTTCGATTGAAGGGCTTTGGAGCCTCAGTGTATAATCTAAATTTGGTCAAACATTGATGAAGTTGGTTGTGAACCATAGGGCTTTGTCCTTGAGTAGCCACGTGGGATGCCATGTAGGCTTGTTTTGGAGACTTGATGGTGAAGCGTAACAAGTGCCAATGTATTCAATTGCTAGAGACAAACATAGAAGAGATATTAGGCCTCTACAAAGGTACGGTAAAGTTGATTTAGTAGCTTATGCTTTAAGTGCAGTCGAAGGTGTTAAATCTAGCAAAGAACCTTCTACAGAAGCATTTTATCTTGATTCTGTTACTGGGTATGTTTCCGCCCTGTTTGGTAATTATATAAGTTATTTGTGATTTTGTTACTCATGGGGATAATTCGAGCAACTTTAGTATCCAAGGTAATCCTGCTAAGTAGTGCTTGGATATGATTGATATTTTTCTAGTTATTGAGTTTGCTCTAGTTGGTTTTTGTGAAAGAGTGGAGAATTTTTTCTGTTATAGGATTTTTTATGAAGAATTTTTTGGTTGAAGAGTTAAATTTTATTCCTTGCAATGAAATTTGTCTCCAAGTAGAGAATTCTTTAAAATTTTGTTCATTGCAATGAAATTCAGTTGATGGTGGAGATTTATTATAATTAGGGTTTGACCCTAATTCTATTTGAAGTCGACTTAAGAATTTTAGTTGAAGTACATTTCTGAATTCTAGTTAGAATTCAAATTGGGAGTTATGTTAGGATTTCGGAATTTGTGTTGAACTTGAAAAACAGTTGAAGAAGTCCAATTTGCAATAGGATAAAAAGAAATCATGCAAAGTCTACGTACCTTGGTTTCAAGGGGTGTTTTTCTTCTGGCACAGAAAGGGATACCGTGCGGCAATCGTCTGCTCCACTAGACTACTTTTTGTCTTTTCCCGGTCGTTCGGGTCGAAAGAAAATTTGATTATAATTTGTAAAAAGCGTGCAACATAGAATTGAGATGCATTGAAAGTAAATTGATCATTGATTGTTTGAAAGCCAAAAATTACAATTGATGAAAGTAGGAAATTACAATAGCTGGTGCAGGGGCGAACACCAGAAAATTTGAAAGATTTTTGAAATGCTATACCCCCTATAATAACTTACGGAACAAAAATCTAAGTGGTAGGAGTAGATATTTAAATAACGAAGAATCATACTAAACGTTTATCAATATCAGAGTTATTTTAAAACTGAAATAAACTATTACAATGGAAAAGAAATTACAACTCAAACAAGAACTAATATTTACAATGTGCGACCGAAATTTGGTAAATTGCGATCCTTGACACTTGGTCTCGCCCGAGCGTCCAGAATAGGAGCTTTGGTACTCAATGTCTATGAGGCGGTCGCTCAATCGATAGCCGCAAGACCGCCACTCGAGCGACCGTCTTGTCTGGAAAAATCCATTCGCGTTTTTTTTTTGCAGTTTTTGAGTTTTTATTTCAAACACTCCATTATTGTATAGACTTGTTATAGTTGAACACTACCACATCTTAGGCTTTTCTCGCACTATATATATGAGGAATAAACCTCTAAAAAAAATTCGTTACATTCTACACAATAATTGGTAATCCTCCATTATTGACATTAATAAATTCTTTTTTTGTCCGTATTATATTTTTACCACGTAAATCTTGTGTTCTTATGGTTATTATTTTCATATTGTTATATTATACTCATTCCTTCATTTACTAATCAAGTAGTACCAATTCGGTGCAACACCTACATAAATTAAGTTTGATTTCAATTGTTATAGTAACTCAGATTAATGTTTTTTTTACGAAAATTGTTGTATCCACAGTTAAATGAACACTTGAGTTTCGTTAGAAATTTATTGACAAACACACTTGCTGTAAATTTACAGAAAGATGTGTTGTGAGAGGAAACATTAATCAACCATGCTACAAACTTACAAAATTTCAAATTTAAACAAAATCTTTAAGCCCAAAATATTGTTTATTCCTTTTCTTTAACTTCTTCAAATCAAAAAGAAAGTACCAATAAACTACGGCCATTTCCCAGTAAAGGAAAAGAACGACATGATAACCTTTATTTTTTTTCATTCTAAATTTACGACTGAGAGATGAAACATTCCAATAAAAAGAAATCAATCCCATTATTAATTAAACAAATAACGATGTTCCTACTTCCTAGGATGAATAAATTTAACAAGAATGTCTACATTGAACCTTCTTGAAATCAAACCCTATCCATGAGTCTATCTCCTTTACAGACTGGATTTTCCTTCATCAGAACAGCCCTAGCAGGAGTCTTGTAATCAAACTTGCATGCATGTGCCTCTGGATATCTATGCATCCCACAAAAACTTCCCCCACATTTACAACCGAACCCTGTCAATCCAATCTTCTTATTACAAGATTTACATCTATTCTTCACAATTGGAAGAGGATTAGTTTCGGTATTAAGTGTAAGAGAATTTGTCGCATCAAACAATGGATCGATTAACGAATTTGTTGAAACTGAAGGGCTGGAGGAGGAGGGGGAAGCAGTTGTTTTCTCGAAGCAAATTTTTTCTGCAGATTTGGTTATCTTTTCTTTGAGAAAATCTTGATAGCACTTTGAACACAGACCATGATTTTGTGGGCTTCCATAAAATTCCTGGCATCTGATACAGAGTTGCAGAGTTTCTTGTTGGCAGCTTTGAATTTTATCCATTATCGGCTATGATCTCTGCTTCTGGGAGCACTAGATGACTCGTCTATAATTTACAGATTAACAACTGAACAGTTCTGATCTTGTTCTATTTTGGGTGAAAAGAATTTGGTTGTATATATTGTAAATTGCTTTGGGAATTTTTGAATGGAAGGGCTGAAGATATTGTGCATGTATATATAGAGGGCTCTAGGTTGTTAGAATTAGGCTAGGAATAGGAGTTATATGTATATGCATATGGTAACATGAATCAAGATCGGACAAATTTAGATTGGGTTTCCCTTTAGTAAAGTGACTAGGATACAGTTTAGTTTTCTTAATACTAATATTGGAACCTCATAAAGTCCCTGTTTGGCCCCCATTTTTAAAAATTAATTTCTTTTTTCCAAACTCAATTTTGCACGATGCACGTGAACCCATCAAAATTTCCTTCTTTTTAATCATACAATCTAAAAATAATCACTCTTCACAATTCTATTCTAAAAAAATCTCTTCCAAACTTGAGCAAAAAGAACTCTACGTAAATTACTAAATAAAATAATAAAATCTTTGATTTCCAATTCAAGTACGTGTCTCAGTTGATAATCTTGATTGATGTACAAGATTATAATATCTATTTTCTAAATATAGGGCTCGATGAGTATATAAATTAACACACAAAAGAATTACCACATCAAAATTCATAATGCATGTTAAGTCTTTTATTCACATCCTCTGCTTTCTCAATTTATACTTTGTCAATGTGTGTATATGAAGTTGTTGCCTTCCGCCGCCTCTTCTTTTTCATATTTTCATTTGTAGCAAGTTAAAGTTGTTAGTCTCTTCTGGATAAATAGCTAATAATATTGATCACGATCATCAGTAAACGTATTCATTACGTAAGTATTATGCTCTAAATCAAATCGATTTGTATTGTAAACACTTTTAATATGATTAATACATTTTATTTATGGCAATATCTATCATTCAATCGTATTACTATTCTAAGAAATTATATTAATAAAATTCATAAATTCAAGTCCTAGTAATTTGTTAATTACAAGGGGTTGTGATACTAACAAATATATTACATATGATTGCATTTTAAATTATCCGTGGTTATAAATAATAACGAGATATGTATATCGTTATTCCGATTAGACCAGCATGTGTGGCATTTCTCATTTGTGAAATGAGTAACTAATCTCACAAACTAAAATCTAGTGAAATTTAAATGAACACGTATATGTTTTCTTATAAAAACAAAATATTGGAGTCTCACTGGAGAGATTCCACAAGTATAATTATCTGAGTGTCAGTGGTTAATTTCTAAAATTCGGTAGTGGAATTGATCTTTCGACTTGAGGTCATCATAGTGCCTTATATAAGTATAGCCACACTTTGGTGATGTTGGACGTTTCTCTCTTAAGAGTCGCTAATATAACATTGTTCGTACATGTCAAGAATCATATAAAGGCTGTAAATGATCAATAAATAATTCATCACTTTTAGATATAAGAGATTATGATCTGCATTTCGTTCGGTGAAGTTAATAACGAAATCATTGGCCAAAGTGTGTTCGTAAGTCGAAAAAAAATTCGACTTATATTGACTTAAGAGTATGATGAAAGATATGATTACTAATCGAGATTGACACACTTCTATAACTCGTAATTAATTGGATCATATTGACGACCGAATTATAATTTTACGATAAATGAACAAGTTTTATTTTATTAGACCACGTGACATTTTTCGTCACACATGTTGCGACGCATTGTTAGATGTCAATTAAATATTTTAGGTAAATTAGTAATAAATTAAAAGAGTATTTTAATTTATCTTATTTTGATTGGATCAAAATAATAATTCACGTCATTAGATATCGTAATTAAGAACTTAATATGTCAAACACAAATAGAATAACTAGAAGAATTATGCTACTAATTAAATAATTGACAAGCGTTCGAAATTTGTATAAATAATTAATTGGGTTACTTATTAATGGTCCGAGTTAATTAATTAGATTAATTAAATGTTGGTCCAAGGTTAAATTTAAATAGCGGGACAAGCCTACATAAACTTCTATTAATAAGCTGTTAGAATTTAAGAAATCATAACACACGTTCATTATCTTGCTAGCACAAAAAAAGATGAATCATAATTCTCCCATTCGTGTTCTCTTGTATGGATTATTTTAGAGGCTGGACAATTGGACAATTGCGATGTGCTAATCGTGAATATATGTGTTCCAAGATTGTTAAAGAATTTTGTATAATTAACTAAAAGTATAATTCTTATCACAGTTTCTATATAAATATAAAGAAGATTGTTCATGGGAATTAAAATTGTTTAAATTGCACTATACATGATTAAGTAAATTCTCAATAGTGGTATCAAAACTGACTTTGTGTTTGTTAAAAATTGTTTTTGAATCTTAGGTACAATCAATCGTTGATTGTTATTTATTTCTTGTTTTTAGATTTTAAAAAAAATATATTTTCATCTTCGAAATTATGTTTTTGAAAGTAAAATATTTTTTTAATAAAAAATCAAATCTAAAGGTAGCAAGCAATGACTGGCGGCAGCAATCGTCGCCGGCCTTAGGCGACAACAATTTTTAAAGTAAGGGCATACTTGCAATTTAGGAAATTGGGGGGCTAGCCAATGATTTTAAACTACGGGCCAAATTGCAATTTTAAAAAAGGATTTGAATATAAATTTTGAAAATGTTTAAAATTTGATTTTTGAAGGACTTTGACCTAAATTTCAATTTTGACCCACTTAAAATTTTATTTTAAATATATGGGTTTTATTTTATTGTTAAAATTAGATTTTAACTAAAATTTAGATTATCCTAAATATAAATGTTAATTCAATTGAAGATGGAAGTAGTAGTGGAGACCATAGAGATGAAACATTTTATGATATGTCCTTTAGAAATGACAAATTAGTCTTCATTTTGGCTCGAGAAAGCTAGATAGTGTAGGTCCACAATCGTCCATGCTATTAAATGTATATTTTATTTGCATTTTAGACGTATGATTAAGTATATATAATAATTATAATGAGACATTTGCATGTTAAATCACTCGTTTAAAATACCAAGTTAGGTTTATAATTTGTCTTCCATCATTATAGTGAAAAATGAGAATTCTTCATCGATGTTAGCTTGTTGAGTACACTCAAGACTACTTATTAGGGATATATTTGACTCTATAAAATATAAGATATTTTTGAATGATTGTTTAGACTTAACTAAAATCTATCTTTTTTTAGTGCACTTAAGTAGATAAATTCTAGAGACATAATTAGGTTAACACATAAGATGTGTGAAGGCAATGAGTTGTCAATTTAATGTTTAAACTATTCTGAGAGTTGTATAGAGATATAATTGATAATAGTATTTAGGCAAATATTTTATTAAGACTTGTTGAGCACACTTAGTGTCTTAATATAACAATGAGATCCTAACTTACTGGGAGTCAAGTATGGATTTCATAAATTTATGTAAGATGGTCATAAATTTAAGTTGAATACTAATAGCATAATTGATTTAATAAAAGACCAAGTTAAATTAATTGATATATTTAGATACATATTAATTATTTAGTTTTTGTCACTTACAATTTTGAATCATGAGTAACCATATGAATCTGAGAAGCATACTGAAGGCAACAAATTGATCGGGTCAAATTTTCTCGACTGGTACAACAATTTGTGAATAATTCGTAAGTATGGGAAAATTTGTTATGTCATTGAGAAACCTTTTCAAGATAACCATTCTAGATATGGTTATGCATACCCGTTGAAATCAAGTATGAAGCACTAGAAATGTACAAAAATACTAAGTTAGAAGCAGAGAAATAATTAGGTAAAGATATTCCCACACTAAGATCTCATCAAGATAGAGAATATCTTATAGGTGAAATTTTAGATTATCTAAATGAAAATGAAATTCTCTCGCAGTAGACTTTGCCACACACACCACAACACAATAGTGTATATGAAAGGAAAATCGAATACTTTTAGATATAGTGCAATTAATAACAAGTCATGGGAACATTCCAAAATCGTTTTGGGTCATACACTAAATGTCACGTGCCATACAATAAATCATGTCACATCTAAATCATTTGGCAATACTCTATTCGAGTTATAAAAGGGTAGAAGGTCCAACTCATCTCATACAAAAGTTAGGGACTGACTCGTATGTGAAGTGCGCTGAATTGAATAAAATAGAGTCTAAGTATGATGAATGCATGTTTGTGGGATATACAAAAGTTACAATTGAAAATCAATTCTATAATCTCATTGAGAAGAAAGTCTTTATCTCAACATATGAAGTCTTCCTAGAGAAAGATTCTAGGAGAAAGTGGTGAGAGCACATTAGAATTTGAAGAGGTTAAAGAATCCACAAATATTATTGACCAAGTAGATGAATCTGAAACTAATCCCACATATGCTAATTGGCAAACTCTTGATCAGATAGTAGATACTTCTGCTAGAAGGTACCAAATTCACAATTATTAATTAGGCATTACTAGTCAAGGATAATGAACCTAGTAATTATGCGGTAGCATGATTAAGTGTTGACTTAAAGAGATGACAGTAATATATGAAATTCGAAATGAACTCGATGTCTGTAAACAAGGTATGGACCTTAGTAGACTCACCTTAAGGAATAAACGCCATAGGCTATAAACAAATTTACAAGAATAATATCAACATGGATATAAACATCCATACATAAAAAGCAAGACTTGTAATAAAAGGTTACAAAAAAAGATAATGAGTTGACTTTGTCGAAATCTTTTCACCTGTAACAATGCTTAAGTCCATTCGTATTTTGCTAGTAATATAGCTACATATGATGACATAATCAAAACTGCATTCATTAATGGGAATTTGCAAGACGAAGTGTACATGATATAATTGGAGGATTTTAAATTACAATATGCTAAAAAAATATGCAAGTTTGACCGATCTATATATAGATTGAAGCAAGCCTCTAGGAGTTGGTCTACGTTTTGATGAAACAAGTAAAATGTTTGATTATATGAAAAATGAAGATAAATTTTGTGATTACAAGAAGACAATAGTAGCATCGTCGTATTCTTAATATTATATGTAATAGTATATTATTAATGAAAAACAACATCTCTATACTACAATCGGTGAAATTATTTCAAAGAATTTCTCCATGAAAGATATATGAGAAATAGCTTGATCTAGAAAATTGCTTGATTTACCCAAATCTACATAGATGAGATATTAAGAAGATTTTATATGGAGAGAATAAATTGAGAGTTCATGAATACATTCATGCTAACTTCCAATTAGACCAGGATGATAGTAAGTCTCAATCGGGATATGTGTTTACTCTAAATAATGAAGCAATTAGTTGGAAATATTCCAAACAGGAAACAATCGTCGATTCAATAACAGGAGTCTAATACATTGTTGCTTCAGAAGTAACGAAGGGTTATGGTCTGGATCAAGAAGTATATGAATGAACTTGGAGTAATTCCTAATGTCGTTGATTTCATACCTCTGTATTGAGATAAAAATGAAGCCGTCGCGCAAGTGAATGAACTAAAGTCTCATCAATTATCCAAACATGTATTAAGGATATATTATTTCATCCGAAAGATCATATAAAGAAATTACTTATAGAAAGAACGAGTACCAGAATTAATAATATTGCAGAGTTGTTGCAGCATAAACATGATTTTCATGTAGATTTTTATGGTATTAAATACATAAATGATTATATTTTACGTAGGTAGGAGTTTGCAAGTATTCTGACATAGGTCCAACCGATTTTGGAAGTAATAACTTCTAACTTGATTGATCCATTATTATTTATAGCAAATTTATCAATTTATCAAATTATTATTCTAATAAATCAATTTAATAGAGTTCGTAGATTCAAATGGTAACTTGTTAATCACAAAGAGTTGTGATTATAAAATATGAATTACATATAACTAAATCTTCAATTATTCGTGGTTGTAAATAATAGCGAGATACAAATATCGTTATTATGGATAGACCAGTACCTGATATTTCTTAGTTATAAAATGAGTAGTTGATCTCACAAGTTAAAATGTGATTGCAGTTAAATCGGTGCGTTAATGCTTTGTTAAAACAACACAGATGGATCAGTACAAAGGTTCAAAGCCAGGTTGGTAGCAAAAGGCTTTCATTAGGCTCCTGGAATTGACTAATATAAAACATTCAGTCCAATCATTAAGGCATCAGCACTAAGGATTATACTCACTCTGGCAGTTAATAAGGAATGGGCCATCAAGCAAATAGACATTAATAATATCTTCCTAAATGGAGAACTAGAGGAGATAGTATATATGAATCAGCCTAAAGGGTTTGTAGACAAATCAAAGCATGATTATGTATGTAAGCTCGAAAAGGCCCTCTATGGATTGAAGCAGGCATCTACGGCCTGGTATGATAAACTGAAAGCAACATTTTTGACCTGAAAGTTCAAGCAATCTGTAGCTGACACATTGTTCTACTTCCAAAATGAAAGACATGTGATTTTTGGTCTCATTTATGTTGATGACATTGTTATAACTAGTAATGACAAAGATCTTGTTCAAGATTCTATAAATACATTAAACAGAAAATTTGCACTAAAGGATTTGGGAAGATTGCATCACTTTCTTGGAGTAGAGGTAGTATGGCATAATTCAGGTCTTCACCTTACTCAGACAAAATACGTTGCTAACTTGCTTAAGAGGTTCAAGCTACAAAACTTAAAGCCTTGTCCTACACCTATTACTATTGGCAGAACAATCTCCAAATTTGATGGTGAAATGTTAGCTGAACCCTCAATTTATAGAAGTGCAGTTGGAGCACTACAATACCTCACACATACCAGTCGGATATCACATTTGTTGTTAACAAATTGAGCCAATTTCTGCAAACTCCAACCTTTGCACACTGGCAGGCATTGAAGAGGGTGTTAAGGTACCTTAAAGGAACAATAAACCATGCTTATGGATTCAAAGAAACAATAGATTGGGCCTAAATGGTTACTCAGATGCAGATGGGGCCTCTTGTCCTGATGATAGAAGATCAACAACTCGTTATAGCATTTATTTGGGAGAAACCTTGATAGCTTGGTCTTCAAAGAAACAGCATGTCGTGGCACGATTAAGCACAAAGTCAAAATACAGGGCTCTTGCATCCACTGCTTCAGAAATCGCCTGGATTCAATCATTGTTTCAAGAGCTGGAACTTCCATTAGTAGGAACCCCAACTCTCTGGTGTGATAATACTAGTGGAGGTGCCTTGGGTGCCAACCCAATTTACCATGCCAGAACGAAGCATATAGAGTTAGACATCCACTTCATCAAAGACAAGGTGCTTGAAAAAAACTATAAGCGAAATATGTACCTACTTCAGATCAAATTACAAACCTATTGACTAAAGGACTAAGTCACTCAAGGTTCCTATTCTTGAAAGACAAGGTTGGAGTTACCTCCGTACCGTCCAGCTTGAATGGGGGTATTGAGAATTAATATTCACTCATGCTATGACTCAGCAACTTCTCTCCTTGCTGTCATAACCGACTGCCTTGTGTACATTTTGGACCACCAAGTTGTTGTACAATTATTCCAACATGATCCACAAATTAAGGAACCACCTAACAACTATAGGTTCTAGATCATTCTTGTAACATTGCTCTCCACTATATTATTCAGCAGCTGCAGCAAATGGATTAATACGGTTGATCATCATCTTGTCTTCATCTAAAATTTAACTATGAGCCAGTTCTGAACTAGGTTCGATCGGCCTTCTCTCCGTGTAGGTGAGATGTGCAATCTCAATCAGTCAAAGATGCTTCCAGTTCTCTCCGTGTGGTGTTCGCCAATCTTGTCCGTCCTGGTCTTGGCAGATTCCTTTTCTGGGATTATAAGTTCATCTGAATAGTTGGACGTGTGTTTTTGCCTCGAACAGGGATTCCACCTTGATTTCCACGACAAGTGTAATAGTTGTTTGATTTGTTTTATATGCCGCACAGTGCTGGTGGAGCATTCTGTGGAATCATCTCTGACTCGAAAATTACCAGGGATCAGTACCATCGAAATTTTTTTGAGAATGGCTTCTCCTTCCAGCATTGTGTCTCATATTTGGTTATGTGAAAAATGTGGGTCATTGAACGAAGGCCTTCTTTCTAGCGCAAACTGTTTAAGGCTAAAAATTGAGTAGCACTTTAAGATCAACTTAAGATAATTAATAGAATATTAAGATTGTATTAGATGGAATTTGAACGAAATATGGATATGATTTGATGAAATTCTAGTACAAGTATAAAGAGATTGTACTAGTTTACGTTCATATAGAACCAAGTCATACAATTAACTTGCATGATAAACAAATACTGTAATACTATAACCCGAAAAATTAGTGTAATTCTATTCAGCTGGCTCTGGAAGCATTATCGCCTTTGCCAATGCATCTTGAATCCTTTTCGCATCTTCCCGGATTAGTTTCTTCCCACAATAATTGTTCCATGCTAGTTGTATAAACCGTGCTGCCCAATTGTAGTCCTTGATGTAGAAGGTAACATAAGGATTTCCATATGCAACACTAACAACCCGGATTAGCTTCTTCCTATAATAATTGTGCCATGCTAGTTGCATAACCCGTGCTACCCAATTGTAGTCCTTGATATAGGATGTATGATAAGTATTTCCATATGCAACACTAACAAGATTAAATTCGTACAGAATCGAAGAGAACAAATTAGAACCAAGCCGTACAATTAATTTAAATCAAAGTAACAATAAACAATAACCCGAAAAATTAGAATGTGCTTGCTTCTCTTCTCTTCTAGGACTAGCTTCTTCCTATAATGATGTCTCCATTCTACTATCATAAGACTTGCTGCCCAACTCCTCCCCCGCTGTAAAACCTAAAAATATAACGCATCTGTTTACTACTGTATAGTTGTCTAAATTGAGATACTGCAAACTTCGAAACATCGGCCACTAGTGCAAACACTTCGACTTTTGAGAGGGCTTGGACAGTTCTGGTCGAGATTGGGAGGTTGGACGAAGAATGGGGGTTCGAGCGCCCATATTAAGAGCTCTTCTCCAATAATGGAGTTAAAATATCCAGTTCTTCGTCCATTTGCTGTCAGTAACAGCAATTTTCCACGCGCTATAAGCAGCATCGCATCAACTGGATCATCCTCACGCACTATGAAGCTATCCTCAGTGTAAAGCACGGGTTTAAGACGAGCACAGACTGCATCCAAAAGTTTTTCATCCATTTTCTCAAACATAGGCACCTAAAACATAGCTAAATTATTAGATATATAGTGTTTTTTTTTTTTTTTCCTTATTCAATTTTTGAATTTTAGCATTGCGCAAATGAGACTCGAACCCAACCTGGTAAGACTTTGCTCTTAACAACGAGGCCTTGATCTTAAGTATATAATATTGTGCACAAAAAATTATCAAAACAGATCTATAGGAAGAAGAAATCAATAGCTTAAAACTTGTACTTGTAAGTAAATAAATAAGTTTTAAAATGACTTCTTTCAACTCATTTTTTATTATTTTCTTGAAAGAACAGTAATACATATAACTAGAACATAAAAGCTGAATGAAGAAGCACTCACTCTCTTAAGAAAAGCCAAGCAAATATGACGCATAATATCTTTGCTGATGCCCTTGGGAAGATTACGAACCAGAAGGTATTTGTCGTACCTCCTTATTCGCTCTCTCAAACTCTCTGGGAGTAATCCATAAGACATCCATTGAATTGCATCTCGTCTTTTGACCCCTCATCTCTAATACCGAAGACCCTTTCTTAACGGATTTTTCTTTCTTTAGGGAGTTTTCAACTGCAGGTAGCTGATACAGAGATGTACCTGCACGACTCGATAAATCAAAAGGGACATCAAGGACTTGAGAATCCAAACTGAAACCTGATGATACGGAGCTGGTGCTTGGACTGCAATCATGAAACATTTGCCATAGTTGCTCTCTCCGGATCACAGTTCCCACCAATCTTTCCCAGTTGTCATAGATATTTGACATCTCTCATCCAGTTTGAGCTCTCAAAATTTTACTCTAGTAAGTCAACTCTAGAATTATTTTCAGAACGTAAGAATTGAATTTGGAGACAAAATTGAGGAGGTTGGGGCTCCGAGCAATTAAGATTTGGGATTTAGGTTCAAAGATGGCGACCATGACTTTGGGGTTTTAGATGATTTTGTTAACACCAATAGTTTAAACTTGAGAAAATAGTAATGTTTTAAAAATCGTCCGAACAATGATCTGGAAAAGTAAGAGGGCCGAAGGTTGAAGGATCAAATCGAAATTGAATTAGGTCAAACCGAAAATAATATAATGGAAAATTTTCGTATTTAAGAGATTAACTATAACCCATTTCAAAATTAAGAAACAAGTTTTAAAATATCAAAAATCAAATATTATAAAATTTTATTCATGAAATAATTAATAAAAATATATTTTACTAATCAAATATATTAAAGTCACAATTTTATACAATTTGGTCATCATAAATTATTTCTCGATTACAAATCAAAAAATTTATAGGTCACAAATTATTTTACGGTCACAGATAAAAAAATTATAAGTCACAATTTATTTATTAACGACAAATAACCAAATTAATAGGTCACATATTCAGATACAAATTTTATAAGTCACAATTTATTTTATGGTTATAAATTATCAAATTAATTGATCATATATTATTTCTTGATCACAAATTATTAAATTAATTGGTCATAGCTTAACAAATTGTAAACACAACTACAAATTTATTTGAAATTTCACATTTTTTAAGTCACAAATTATCTATTTCATTGATTACAATCGTCACAAACACTTTTCTTTCCACCCCACCCCCACCCACCGTATCACCTCCGCCACCATCACAACCACAACCACTGCACTACCACCGTGGACTGCTAATATAACCAACAAAACTCATCCCAAAAAACAACCAGCAAAGTTAATATCACCACCACCCCAGAACACCACCACAACGTGCGCCACTACCAACTGTACCAAAAAATAACTTTCACTACCAACATTACCATCACCTCACGAGTACCGCCAACACTACCACTATCATCACAACCTGCACAGCCACCACCACCAACTGCACATAACCAACAAAACTCATCCTAAATTTCTAGATTGTGACCAAATTTTCCTAGATTGAGACCAACAAAAACTAACAAAATCAACAAAACTCTAGCATTCGTCGTTGCAGCAGCGAAGTTTTCCCCAGATCCTTCATCTACGCCACTCGCAGTGCCATCAATAGAACGGCCGCTCACGCTGCACTACAACAACGATGTGTCATTGTAGCGGAGACATCTGCGGTGATCTCCGTCGAAGTTTTCTGGGGGGGGTGTGTGTGTGTGTGTGTGTGTGTGTGTGAGAGAGAGAGAGAGAGAGAGAGAGAGAGTAGGAAAATAATTAGGTTTTGGATGGTTGGTTGAGTTACGTGGTTGCATATGTATACTAATTTAATTTTGCAATATAATTATTAATATTAAAATTTTGAATTAATATTTGATTTTTGTACAAATAAACTTTAGATTTGATTTTTTAAATTGAATCTTAAAATATCTGATTGGATGTAATTTCCACTGAAATAAAAACTATATGGGTTACATACTAAATAAAACTAAATGAGCCCAATAAAGCAAAACTCTACGTACTAAAACATACCTTTCATTCATATCATTCCTACCAACAACTTTGAGAGGGTAACGACGCCTCTAAATTGAGAGAATCTTTTACATGTTCCTTTTCATTCATTTTCTTGTATTTCTTTGCAGATTTTTGGGCACCATATATTGTATTAGATAGCTCAAGGTAAATTACTAAATGGAAGATGTTAGTAGGTAGATGAAAGATCTGATTCTTCTAAACTTTATATTTTTTTTCCTTCTCAAAAGCAATAAAAAAAACCCGATGAAACCGCAACCGGCTCGTCAGTTTTTGGTTTCCCGTCCAGTTTTCCAATTTTTTGGCCAGGCTTTATTGATACGGGTTATTAGCATCAACCGGACCGGTTATCTGTACGGCCGGTTTGATCCGATTTTTATAACATTGGGAAATAGTAAAAAAATGTCCATTTTTTTATATCAAGTGTCTGGACATTAAAATCAATTTTTTTAGCAAAATTTTATAAAAAATAATGAAATATATAGTTTAAAAGTGGTAATTCCATGAAATATTCAGTTATCACTACAACAAAAACACTCTTTTACAACACTTAAAAGGCAACATTCATCAATTGAATTGAATGTTGCTAAAGGGGTCTATTGCAATATCTTTGTAAGTGAATGTTGCAATAAGTTAATGTAATTGAGTTTTGACAACATTTTTTAAATAAATGTTGCTAATGTTACTTTTCGCAAAGTTTTTTGAATGTTGCGAAAAGTTTTATTTTTTGCAACATCAGTTGACCATTGTTAAAATATAATGCTATAGAAACATTCTACGCATGTTGTTGAGACTCTTAATATATAGCCTTTTGCAACTTTTTTTAAACATTGCAAAAAAAACTCACTTTTACAACGTTTTTTGAACGTTGCGAAAAGTTTCAATTTTTGCAATGTTTTCGAACGTTGAGAAAAGTCTCACTTTCTGCAACATTTTCGAACATTGCGAAAAGTCTAACTTTTGGCAACGTTTTTGAACGTTGAGACTTTTAGCAACGTTTTTTC
The DNA here is from genome assembly GCA_903798255.1 of Fraxinus quadrangulata. Classification (NCBI taxonomy): domain Eukaryota; kingdom Viridiplantae; phylum Streptophyta; class Magnoliopsida; order Lamiales; family Oleaceae; genus Fraxinus; species Fraxinus quadrangulata. The sequence goes on from CAIGRB010160175.1 coordinate 17,251, forward strand.
AGTTAAATGATATGTATATTACCCTAAATCTCATTTCTTCGTTCCAATCGTCGTTCCATTAACTCATTTATTATGTGTCTGAGAGGAGAACAAGAAAAGAACTCCGAAATACACCTCTACCACCAGCAGTGTATGCCGGCCTCGAGTCCTCCACTCCTCCTTCTGCCGTTCCACATCCCCCACCAGGTTATAAGTTTAATTTTTCATTATTTATTGTGGTTCCTTCTCCATTTTTTAATTTCTATTTCTATCCTTATATTGATGTCTTTGTGATGGGTTTTACCTTTCTAGAGCTGAATCGCTCTCTGAATTTTGTGTGTATTCTGGAAATGAGTTAGATGAGAGATCTTAGCTTGAAGGGGGTCCTTCACTTTACAGTTATGAAAATCCCAGATCTGAACCACATTGCCCTCAAACCCATTTCAATTTTTCGAATTTTTATGTTTATGTGATTTTTAATGTTTGTATATATATTTATCGGGTTCTATTCTTTCTTGTGGATTTGGATATAGATCTTTTGATTTTCCTTTTCATTTAGCTTATTATTTCTTTCCATTATCGGGCATTCATCTATGGCTTCTTTAGGGTTTTTTTTTAAAGATAAATATTACTGTTAGCTGAATTTGTTGTAATATTTTTTTGTTATTTGAAGTTCGACTCAGTGTTATCCTCCTCACGTGAGCTGTTTTAAGGCTTACGATGGTTTTTTTTTAACATCTAATTCTCTTTATAATTACTCAGTGTAATTTTTTTTACTGTGTTCGCTTTGGTTTTTCTTATGTATTTTCTATAGTTGTACATATGCACCTAGTACAATTGAATATAAAGGCTTAGTTTTATTGAAAATAATGTAAGATTTGATTGCCAGTGTTTCTTCCAGCGGCCTGCCAACAATGGGGATGTCTCCTGGAAAATGGATCAAGAATGTCCTTTTTGGAAAGAAGTCATCTAAGTCCAATTTATCAAAAGTGAGATGACTGTTTGCTAAGTTATTAATGCATTTTATTTCAATAACTTTTTTATATACAACATGTTATGCTGATTTAGAACTATAACTTCCAGACGGTGTTATGCTAGCCCACCGGTGGCCGTGCCCGGCTCATCGAGGGATGCTCCTTCAGGAGAAAGGGAACTGAGACTGCCGACGTGCTGGTGCTACTCTACTATTGACTCTTTTCTTAGTGTTGGTGTCTTTACTTCTCATATCTGAAGGTGTTATCCAAACCATGCCATGCCTTCTAATTCGATGGGAAGCTTTGTGAATATTTTTAGAGGTCTTACGATCGTGGAAATTTTGTTTGTACTCTTTCATCATGTGGAAAATAAAGCAATTTTTTCATTTTGATTTTGTCCTTGTTGATGTTTACATTGATTTGTTTTTTGGGTTTTTCCACATAATCACAACTCAAGTTCTAATTGTAACATCTTGATGTTACAATTTTATTTCATTTTGAAGTTCCTTTTTATTTAAGTGGGATTGTATTACATTCTAATGTTCAAGTGTATGAATTTAAAAATTTGTATTAAAATTATCAATTTTTATGCAATTCCAAAATTTATTCATAAGGATTCATTTTCAATTTTGCCAATAAACATTGTAAAAAAGTTATTAACAACGTTCAAAAAACGTTGTAAAAAGATTATTAGCAACGTTGAAAAAATACTGCAAAGGGTTATTAGCAACGTTAAAAAAATGTTGTCGTATCCTTCTATTATACAACAACATCGAGCTTTGCAACATACGTCCGAACGTTGTAAAGGTCTTCAACAACGTTTTTTGAACATCGCAAAATCTTGATTTTTGTTGTAATATATAATTGATTGTTGACTTTGACTTTGATAAAAATGTAAATTGCAATTTCTATCAAACATAATGTAAGCATATTTATTTAAGCTTATTATAAGTAATTTCTCTTCTACTTCTTAATAAATGGTGTGAAGATACATATTGATATTAAATTAAATTATACCAAAACATTCTTTCGTTATCTAAACTTTAGACTAGAATTATTTTTTTATTAAATACTTAATTTCACTTAACTAACCTATTCATTTATTAATTATTGAAAAATTAGATATATAATATTATATTCTATAGAACAGAAGGATCTTATGATGTTTACATGTCAAAAGTTTAAATAGGAGTAAGATTTTTGTTCTTAAAGAAAATACTTTTGAGTTATATTTTATAACTGGGGAATCAAGTCTTTATTAGAGAATTTGTTGGATTGAAGATTTTGTAAATTTATGGAGTTGGGTTGTTTGATATCCGAGGATAACTTGTATATTTAATTTGTGTGCATAGGTGATGAGTAAAAGTCTCTGGAGCACGCATCGCGTCTCTCTTAGGTACGTACAACACTAGACTATACCAAATAAATAATTGAGTGTGTTAATGATACTATATGTGATTGACACCAGAACCTCTTAGAGGGATGTGATTTCTAATTATTCGGCATATAAGTTTGCAAGGAGGCCACTTGAGCAGGCCGAAAAAGTCGTGTTGCATAGGCAGCAATAGCTCTACCAGAGACAACCTTGATGAGGTCGAGAGAGAACTCAGATCAAATTGGCAAATGTTCTTGCCAACTTATTTCAAGCTTTGTTTTCATTCCTCGTGTGAATGAGTTGAATTTTGTTGTTAAAATATGTGACATATCTCTACAGATTTATTTATTGGCTTATTTAATATAAGTGTTGATTTTTAAATGTCAAAGAAATTAGCAAAAACGTGAAAAAGGACACAGGTTCTATCAGTAGCCAATATTAACTGACCTGATGGTAAGTATTTTCAACAAATTCAGTATGCTGCGGTTTTTAGGGTTTTTATATTTAGAATAGGAAACGTTCTCTTGTTAACATATTACAGCTCCTACAATATTGGACACTTATCATCTTAGATATTCTCTGATTAGTTAATTAGGTAAATTTAAGGAGAGACTAATTTAAATATTGGCTTTCTTTAATTCAACATATTAACATAACAAGAATGACTTTTGTGATATAAGCAATCTTCTTACCATGCTTATTTTTCACATGTTTAGGTAAGAATTATTTCTGATATTTGTAAATTTCCTTAAGCATAAGTAAAGTGAAAAAAAAACTACAAAAGAATCAAGCGTTCAAAAATTCTGCTCCAAGTCCGTAACCTAGTGCTGTCGTGTTCAGCCGTCTTTTTGCAAGTTGAGCCAGACTCGTGCTTCATTGATAACTTTCAAAGCCGAAGTCCTTTTCAATGAATTTGGAGAAAATAAAATAATGTGCGTTGATGCACAATCATATTCATCGATCAAACTACTTGGTGTGAGTTAAGAATGATGATTCTTAATTTAAGTGATGATTGTGGCCGAGTACATTAGGGAAGTGGCGATAAAGTCAATATCAGAGACTTTGATTAAGCTTCATCAACAAGTCAAAAGAATAAGATATAATGAAGTTGCTCTTAGATTTCTTTTGATTATTTTTTGTTAATTTTATGAAATTACAAAACTGATATTGTATTTTTTTATCATTTAATTTAGTGAATTGTTTTGCACGTAGCATGGGGGCAGTGGATAGTTCTTTTAGGGTTTTTCATGTTACATCTGGTGCTCAAGTTTTTAATATATTAGTTAATTTTTGTAATTAATTAAAACAATTCGCACGCGGATTCAACTTATATGTTGCAGCATAATCGTTAAAAATTGATCATAGAATGTGTTGACTAACTTCTGTTTAAATAGTATAATTAAAATGAATTTTTAATTTATCTAGGTTTTAGAATTTACACTTGATATCACAGTAGATGCAATTTTAAAAAGTGTGATCCACGAAAAACCTAGTAATGGAAGGAGTATCATTTAGATCTCATGTCTTAGATGGGACAAACTACTCATATTAGAAGATTAGTGAGTAGATCTATGTCCAATTTTTATATGAAAAAGCTTGACATTCTATCATGTACGGATATAAAGCACCCACCGTGACTGAAGAGTGTGTGTGAGAGTGTGTGTGTGTGTGTGTGAGAGAGAGAGAGAGAGAGAGAGAGAGAGAGAGAGAAGCTAGAGAGTGGGGAACTATAGAATTTAGCAATACTGGTTGGAATTCAAAAGTTCAAAATGCTATTTTCTCTTCTATAATTTTTACCAATTTTGTTTGATTTCTACATGCAAGGTAATCAAAGAAACTTGAATATACAACAAGTTGCTCATAAAAGGAACTTCTTTTGTGAAGCTTTTCAAACTTCAAATGCTCACCCTTGAATTTGAACAACTAACTAAGAAATGGTGAACAAATCAAGGACTTTTACGCCAATTTCATTGACATCACCAACTCAACACACACCTTAAGGAAGAAGTATTCAAAAAGTAAGATAGTGAAGAAGATTCTTAGATCAGAAAGATTTCATTCCAAAGTAACTGCCATTAAGGAGAGTAAAAATATTGAAAGCATAAAGGTGGAAGAGTCGAAAGGCTCCTTAA
>CAIGRB010160180.1:6999-31889 GCA_903798255.1 Fraxinus quadrangulata
AAAGTTAGTTTAACCATTTATTGAAAATCAATATGGCAGTGTACTATAAATTTAAAAGTGCAAAAGATAACGACTCAGACACTCAGTTGCAATTGATGGTCATTTTATATCTGTTGAACTTCTGAAAGAAAAAATATTCGAATCAAAGCATTTGGGCAGGGGTACTGACTTTGACCTCGTTGTCTCGAATGCCCAGACTAATGAAGGTTGGTTTGATTCTATAAGAATTTTTTTTAGACTTTTAAGTCCTTAAAACAAATTGTGGGCGTGTTAATTATTACAGTTCCTCTCAGTGTCATGACAGCCCACAATTTTATTGTATTTTAAATGATAATAGTACAACTACGAACCATTTAGGTTATGATAATTGAACTTTCTTCTATGTAGTTTTGAATGCAACCAGTTTCTCTACAACCTCTTGTATGCTATTACTGATAGCCATCTAATTGGTGATTATATACTTTGAATAAAGCTAGTCATTTACCTTATGGTTCTTAGACTTGTGTCCTCAAGTATGGCTAGGCACAAGGTAAAGAGTGTAGGCTTTATTGATGTTTATGGTTTTGTCATTAGTTTTCCCATGTGATTTTTTATTTTTAGACTGTATTACATAAGCAAAAAGAAATGGAATTCGGATGTTCCAGTATTGTAAATTTTAAGTTGATTGCACAAAGTATGCATTTTTCATTCATTGAAGAGTTGGTTCCTTCACTGTGATTTAGCAGTATCTAAAAGGATGTTCATATAGAATCTGCCCTGACTTCTTGAAGAAAGCACTTCGAGATTAAATATATTGAGAATTGGAACTTGTAATTCTTGTGATATGGCACAATTATTTTCATGGTGAAGTTAGGGGTTGCTGGTATTGAAACTACAGGGTTTTGCTTCCTGTTTAATGGGATATCAGGATACTGGCCTGTGTGTGGTAGTAATGTTAACATTTTGGATAATGAGTCAAATGACTGGGATGTGTTTTGGGGGGTTAAATGTAGTTGTGCCTTCTTGCTTGTAAATTATATAGTTTTTTCAGGTTTGCATAGACTTCATTGTTCTGTAATTTGTAATTTCAGAGTATCTTGATGAGGGGATGTTAATTCCCAAAAATACTTCAGTTTTAATACGCCGAGTTCCTGGACGGCCTCGCATGCCCATAGTTACTGCACCAGTTACTAAACTGGAAGAGTATTGTCTCAATCCTTTTAACTTTGTTTATTTGTTTAATTTTCTCATGGAGAACATTTGTGAAAATAAAATAAAATTTGGAGGATAACAAGTGTTGAACTACCATAATTGTCTAAAGGCTAAAACCCACTTATTTTTGTAGTTTGTAGAACCTGTTGGTGGTGTTTTGAGCTTTTAAACTTCTACCAAAAATAAAAGCCTTAAAAGATGTCCTGCATAAACTAACAGGTCATGGAAAAGATAAAAGTTACACTCCCAGCATTTCTATGAATTTGCCAGGGTTTCTTGAGCTTTTCTTATCTGAACTGTAGGTCAAAGGTGGAAAATAATTCCGAGGATGTTCAAGCTGTAAAAATTGGCTTTGCTGGATTGGATCCATCTGCCGTGAAATATGTAAGCTTTAATTAGCTATTTTGTCAAGATGAATCTTAAAATCTTAGTTTTGGATAGAAAAAGAATTTGGATATAACAATGTTTTGTCAGTTCAAGTAACTAAATGTTGTAAAATTTCAATTCTTGGTCCTTGAAGGCTGAAGATTTTGAATGGGATGAATTTGGAAATGATCTATATGCGATTCCTGAAACGCTGCCAGTACAGTCTAGCAATCCAGTTCAGGATGCTCCACCTACCAGCAAAGAGGACGAGGATATGAAGATCAAGGCTTTGATTGACACTCCAACTTTAGATTGGCAGCGGTGAGAAGTCCTCTTGTGGTGTTACTACACTTTGGCAAGAGTGTTTTCTACTAGTTGATTTGTTAGGCTTAGGTGTTGTAATTGTTGTGGTTGCAGTCAATCTTCTGATAGCTTTGGTCCTGGTAGAGCTTTTGGACGGGGCATGGGTGGAAGAATGATGGGTGGCCGTGGTTTTGGTGATTTTCTATCACTTTTTAACTTCTTAAACTAGTTTTATTGCGCTTCTCGGTCTTTGTTTTCATTCAATTATAAAATAATGTTATTTTCCCTCGGTCTCTATCCTTTGGAAGCCATTTATTGGAGATGAAGAACATTAGTAGAATAGTGCAAAAGTTGCTAGGTTCTTTCTCTGGAAGATATCAAACTGTTAATAACTGTTGACTTACTGTTCAGGACTTCAATGCTTTTATTCATTCTTGTAGTTTTGTTCTCTACAAATTTTATGAAAACTGAGTTTTTATTGATTCCTTAGGACGAGGCATATTGGATCGGAAAACACCGCCACAAGGCTATATATGTCACAGGTGCAAGGTACCTGGTACGTTCATTTATCTGCTACGATGCAGATTAATTTATATCAAGTGGGAATAAGGAAAGATTATTCTTATATTCTTAAATTTGTGAAAAGTATGCTCTTAAGGAGATCTTACTAAAAGTATCATTGGATTTCCTTAATTATAATTTAAGTTTGTCAAACTTTAATTTTTAACCACACATTATGTACTTATCCACCACTCATTTCTATCAATTTATAAAATAAGCAACTTTTAAAGAATCCAAAACAGGCACTAAATTATAAAATGCTTCTATTTAGGGCATTTTATTCAGCACTGCCCAACAAATGGTGATCCTAATTTTGACATCAAAAGGGTGAAACCTCCAACTGGAATTCCGAAGTCTATGTTAATGGCTACTCCAGATGGTTCTTATGCATTACCTAGTGGGGCTGTTGCAGTTTTGAAGCCAAACGAGTATGGTTTTTCAATTCCGTTATTCCAATTTATGCCATTAATTGTTGGCATGAAGAATGCTTTTTGTTTTTGTTTTTCTATAACTGGGGTTTATTACAGGGCTGCCTTTGAGAAAGAGATTGAAGGAATGCCATCAACACGTTCTGTTGGTGATCTTCCACCAGAACTACATTGCCCCTTGTGTAAAGAAGTAATGAAAGATGCTGTGCTTACGAGCAAGTGTTGTTTTAAAAGCTTTTGCGATAAATGTAAGTAATCTATTGCTGTAGTCACAAACTATGCTTCATTTCTACTGTCATATTGATCTTTTGCTGTCTCGTTGTCGTGTGCCGTCTGAATGGCACCACATTTTCTTCTGTTCCTTCACTTTTGTGGGAATGGGTAGCATGGAGTTTGTGCGTTAGTATTGGGGGAAGGAAGGCGTGCGATCTCTTTTTACACAGCTATGAGGTGTTCTGAAAATGCTTGTTTTTCTTATGTTTTTCTGATTTCTGGTTTTTTTAGGTATAAGGGATCACATCATTTCTAAATCAATGTGTGTCTGTGGAGCCACAAATATTCTTGCGGATGATCTTTTGCCCAACAAGACAGTAAGGGAAACTATTCACCGAATTTTAGAGTCCAATAACAGCAGTGGTGAAAATGGTGGGAGTGTATTTCAAGTCCAAGGTAAGTTCTATATTGAATTAATATTCTCCTTTACTATAATCATTCTCCCTGTGACATCATTTTGGTTTCCAGACATGGAGTCACGGAATCCACAGGCTATGGCTCCATCCCCCACGCAATCTGCTGCCTCGAAAGGACAGCAAGTGCCTGCATTGCCGCCTGAAAAGGAAGAGACCTCAAAAATTGCAGAAACTGTTGAAGAGGGCAAAGCTGTGAATGCTCCACTGAATCAGGAGGAAGCGAGAATAAAAGTACCGGACATTTCAGAAGCTACACATGGGTCATTAAGTGTTAAGGAACAAGCATCCCCTGGACGTCCTCCATTGTGTGATGAAGAAGCGCAGGAGAAGCCAGTGTCTGGGGAGGCAGGTAATTGATGAATATGCATTACTATAGATATGGTACTTGATAGCGAATGTGCCGATGCTAGTTTGATGTTGCCTCCCACTCTCCTCTTTTTGCACGTTGTGTACATCAACTAATAGGATAAGATTGGAAAATAATGGTATTTTTTGCTTTTTACTTGAGGTTGGCTGATCCGTTTCATTTGTATATTTTTCTTTTGCTTTACAGGAAAGAAGAAGAAAAAGAAGAAAATTCGTATGCCTCCTAATGGTATGATTTATAATTTGAGTCTAGCCCTTATTTGCAGTAAATTGAAATGTTTATTTTTAGTTTTATTGTGGATGGGATTTTCCCAATATAATAGTTGGGTATAGTTTAAATTTAGTATTTTAACGATGAAGAATTTTGTTAAAATCTTGGAATGCCCTGCAGCAGCAGATATGCAGTGGGCTGGCCAGGACCTTGCAGCAGAGAATTATATGATGCCTTTCGGCCCTTCCGCTTTTAATCCATACTGGACAGGCATGCAACCTGGAATGGATGGGTTCATGCCTCCGTATAATGGTCATATGCCATATATGGGTTATGGGGTCGGTCCTATGGACGTTGCATTTGGCGGTGTCATGCCACAGGATCCATTTGGAGGACCAGGGTTTATGATGCCATGTGGTGGCCTGCCTCAGAGGTGTGCTTCGGCTTTCCTTATGATGATCTCTCTCTCTCACACACACACACAATCCTTTGCACATCCTTGACGGGTATTACGAGGGTGTCTTGTATAGTTGAGTGAAGCTTGCTGAACACAAGCAGTGATTGATAACCATGTTGTCTTGTACTATTTTATATCTGATTATTTCATATATTTTCATGGATTCCAGGGACCTTGCAGATTTAGCAATGGGATTCAATGCTCGACCACCACTTGGTCCACCTGTAATGTCCAGAGAGGAATTTGAAGCTCGCAAAGCAGATTTGAAGAGGAAGCGTGAAATGGATGGACGTGTTGATAGGTAGAAGAAAAAAACTCTCTTATATATTTATTTATTTTAGCTTACTTTAAATTTACAATCCTCCTAACATATTTTTATATATTGTTTTCTTGAATTATTGCATGCTAGAACGTTATCTTTTATGCTATAGTATATTTTTATTTGAGGCAGACACCTGTTGAGTACAAATGATTCGAAGTTGATAAATATGTTTTTGATTTGATTCCTAATTGAAAGTTACGAGTTTGACCCATAACCGGGGGGTGAATACGTGTTTGTATGTGGAATTTAAATTTATTAATTAATAATAGCAAGTCACAATTATTAAATTTATCTAGATGAATTCACGTGCAATACTATACTAAGTTGAATTACTGAAGTTGATAGATTGCATAAAAATAAACACCACCACGAAATTGTTGGAGTAAACCTTTTGCGGGATAAAAACTCTTGGCCCTATCCAGTAGTAATCACTATAAACGATATGCTTGTAGATTGTTCATATTGATTAAACTTTAGCACTTTCTGATCTCCTAACTGTAATCACCACAGTCCTCCTGAACTACGTACTCCTGCACCAATTCCGAACCTTCTGGAATCATCTTCTGTGGATCACTTGAAAACTTCTCGTTCTCCTTCAACAGGAACTCTGGTCACCTTTCTCGATCTTCAGAACTCTGACAAATTATGTGGAAGTATGGGTTTTGGTGTTTTGATTATATGGAATTGATGCTTTCAATGATTTTGGTTAAATTAATGGAGATTGAATAATATGTAGGATGCGATAAAAGATAAAATAATATTTAACCCAGTCTTTTCACGAAGTGAGGCTTGGGTATATGTAGTATTTAGGATTTGGAGTAGTATAAGACAGATAAAACTCTTGAAAAACGCGAATTAGGGTTTCATGGGTAACACCGTCGCTCGAACGAGAGTCCAATGACATGCTAGCGACAGTGTTTATGTTTTGGATGCTCGAGCAATAGCTTGGCAACTTTTTCTTGTTCCATAATCGAACACATATATCTAGTTCATCTATACAACCTACCAATTGACTCTTCGACTTTTAAAATTCTTTTACAACTATATTTTTGTCTAAAGATTGCCAACAACTATAAAACCTAACACTATCTATCTTTTATGGCTTTTCATCGAAGCCAGATAGATGCATGTAATAACCTGGAAGCCTAAAATTCTAATTGTAGCAGATGCTCTTGTTTCAACCATATTCAGAACAGGGTTGGCATGCCATGTTTGTAAGTAGATCGTATTTGGCTTTTGGATCTGTTTCAACAATCACATTTACAAATATTGTGATCTAGAAGCCTATGTTTGGCTCTTGTTTATGTACTGTTTACAACACGAAGCCACTTTTTTATTCACATATTTTGAGGGACTCACAAATATTACTCATTTCTATCTATTTATAATTTAAACCCGTTTATAAACAACTCCCAAATGTGCCATGTGATTCTCTTGAAAATGTTTGGCTTGAATGTTGTTTTCTGTCTCTTATGACTGATCGGAAATACTTCGTGAACAATTTAATTTTCATTTTTCTTTTTCTTTGTTGCATGTCCTTTGACTTTTGCCTCGAGCTTTAACCTTTTTATGCTTCACAGGGAGTCATCTAAAGACCGTGAATACGGTAGAGAAGGAAGGAGCAATGCGGGCAATGTTTCTGCGCTGAAATCCAAATCAGTATGTAAATTTGTTATCGAGACATTATTATGTTCTTTTTTTGCACTCTTGCAGGACTTGACCGCCACTGAAATAGTCTGGCCGAATGGTTTTCTGGCAAGAAAACAGCCGTTTTGCAGAGAGATTGTTTTTCAGTTTCTCCTTTCCATAACTAGGGGAGGGCAAATTGTTTGTTTGGTAGTTAAAAGCAAATTTCTTACATTTTTTATTTATTCCTTAGTTTGATTGCCAAAAACCGGGATGAGAAATGAATCCTGAACTTAAGAGTGTTCCACACACTCGCTGGTTCCATTTTATTGACAGCAAAATGAAAGCTCAAGTGGAATTGTAGAGGAGAATTCACTTGAAGATTAAAATTAGTTTACTATCTTTACAATTTTTGAGCCATCCCCACCACCCCTTACTAATTGAATTATCGAATTTTTTCCTCCTGAAGTTCTCCATTTCTGCTCTATACTTGCGCCTCTGTATTATTTGGTAGATAATTGACGTAATATTTCATTGGTTTGTACTGAACTGGACATTGCTGTGATTTAAAGGTTACACGTATAATTTTACCACTATTTTTTTTTTTAAAGTGCATGCTACCTAGTCGAAATTTTTGTTCGTATCCACCAGTAACAAATAAAATAACGAGAAAAAATTGTAAGGCAAAATAAATCAATAGACAGCATTGAATTCTTGATTTTTTTTTTTTTAGTATATAAGAACGGCAGATCTGTTAGAAAAATGCTCTTTTCATAAAAAATGGCCGAGCTTGTATTTATTTTTAATTTTATGGACGCCATATCCATAATTTAATGTTATTAACGGTAGCTAGAAAATTTTGCTGAATACGTGCATATAAACCTTATTTTTGAGACATGTAATTTATGGAAGAAAATGCAAAATTGTAATTAAAATGATTACAATAAAGAGATGAAAGCTGAATTTTAATTTTTCGTCACTTTTGTTGGTAATGTTTTCTTTTGAAAGTCACTTTTGGTATTATTAACAATAATTTAATTTTATTGTACTAGGCCCTTTTTTGGTCATGTTAACTGAATTCTCGTGTGAATGTGGACTCATCCCCTGTTTTGCTGTGGCTGATGCAGAAGTCTATACACCCTCTGTCAAGCTCCGACCAACACCGCCTCTATGGCCACTCATCCGACAGACATTCCCCTAATCGTCACTCCCGCGATCCTGAGGTACCTCGCCCTTCATCCAAGAGGAAATCATCTGACCACTATGAGGAGATTGAAGACAAGCAGCATCGTCGTGACTATCATGATGATCACCGCCACAGCGATCGTCGCCATCACCCCCAATCATCCACTGCCAAGGCATTTGATGATCGCCACAGTTGGTCTGAGTTGTCCACTGCCAAGGCATCTCCAGAGCCACCCGTGGCACGGCCCAAGTCCACCACCTCAACAGCTGACAAGAAGCAAAAGGCCAGTGTCTTCTCTCGCATTAGCTTCCCTGGAGATGACTCAGCACCCCCTAAGAAAAGAAAACTATCATCTTCTGCTGCTGATGCGCTGGTCAGTGCCTCCTCGAATCACCACCGTGCATCAGCATCTAATGGATTCCATGAAGAGCACAAGGGGCCTGTATCGGGTTCGAGGAAGACGGCAGCAACAGCTGCTTCCGCCAGTGCTGTAGATTATGAGAGCAGTGATGATGATAGGCATTTCAAGAGAAGGCCGTCAAAGTACACCTCGTCTCCATTGCTAGCCACGGAGAGGGACGACGAGGAGCCACGGCGCTCCAAAGTTTCAAGGGAGAAGGAGCGTGGAAGGGATCGTGCAAGCTATAACAAGCATAAATGATTTAATTACATCGTGGAAAGGGGAGCTATTGACATTTAGCTCCATAATTTGCTTTTTATCATGTAATAATCAAACATACGTTACCTTGTATTTTGTTGTCGAAATGAAATTAGCTTGTTCTATTTCAATTTTTTTTCTCGTCAATTTGTAGGTGTTTATTTAACATTTTACAAATGAGTGGAGTATTTACAAACAACTCGCTAATTCGGACCACCACAGCCAATTTACAAAGTGGAATAATTAGCTAAAGAACGCTCAACCTCTTTTCAAATGTTGGGTCTCGTGTTAGAGGGGTGAATATATGGTAATAAATTGGGTATTTTAATAACTATTTATCATAAAAATATTTGTGCAAATATTGAGAAAAATAAGCTAATAAAGTGTACGTGTTCATCAAATAAAGAAACAAATCTATAATGAATAAATCTGAAATTTGCAAGTGGGGATGGGGGTAGGATAGGATGGGCTGGTAGTGGATGAGACATGCGAAAAAATGTGAAATTTGGATGGTGAATTACATGGTCACTAAACTTTGCGTAAGGTTTCCAGGGAGTCATTGAATTTCAAAAATTTCTTAATTAGTCACTGAATTTTACAAAATATAATTACATACATAGAGTATGTATGTGATTACATTTTGTAAAGTTAAATGATTAACGGAAAAACTTTTGAAATTTGAAATTCTCAGTGATCGATGGAATTATATTTTGAAAAATTTAGTGACCGATGCATAATAAATATTATATACCCGAGCTCGAGCACATAACCCAAACTCAACCTGCCCCAATTACGCTAGTTCCAAGCTCGGGTTCTATGTTGAGGTCGGGGTTATCGTTGAGGTTGGGCTTGTAGCACTTTTGTCCGGTCTCCTTGACCTTATCTCACATTTTCTAGGATACTAATCCTATTTTGACTATAACTTCCCACTTTTCTTATCTAAATACAAACTGTCAATCCATTACAAAATTGACTCTTAACTCAAACTGTGCACTTCTTACATAACATAAACACCTTGTATGACAAAGATAAGGACTACATGAAGTTGGATCCTTTTAGGACTCTGTCTCCAACATCTATAAATACATGATCCAACCTCATTATTCAGGTACGTTTTACTAATATTCCAGCATACAGCTTTTCGCACAATTTTTCTCTATGACTTAATCATTAGAGGGATGACAAGGACACACCTTGACGCATTTATTTTAGGTATTGAAGATTGGTTCGTGCGGAGGTCAATCATCCAGTTCAAGTTTGTTCAGGTACAAGTTTTTGGTAGTATCATTGGCGCCGTCTGTAGGAACCGCTACCAAGAGTCATGGTTAACACACGTTCAGGACATCTTCCAACAAGTTCATCCACTCCTAACCAGCCCCCTATTGGAGACCCTCCTGTTCCCTATAAGGTATTGTCAGGAGAACCACCACATCCACTAGCAGTAGTTGCTTCTGGAGCGTTTGAGGTACTCCACTAACAACTAAATCAGAGAAGTGCATCCCCAGCACCATTGTCGCAGAGTGGTCTTATGGCAGATGTCCGGGCTCCCAGCCCCAGCTACGGTAACGCCACAACCTCAGGCATACCTCATGTGCCTCTAGGTTCGAGATCAACTACGATAGACTCCGCTGATCTTGCCAAGATTATTTAGGATGGAATTGCAGTTGGAATGCTTCAAAAGTCTCAGGCAGCAACAAGGTTCACCCATAACACACCTTTCACCCCGGAAGTCTTATCATACCCCCTACAGGACCAGCTTAAGTATCCTCGGGAGAAGGAGTATGATGGGACAATCGACCCCATCATCAATCTCAACATATACACGGATAAAATGAACTTGTAGGTCGTACCCGATGAAGTAAAGTGAAAGGCCTTTCCTTAGCCACATACCAAAAATCGACCCCATCAATCATCTCAATATATACACGGATATCATGAACTTGCAGGTCGCACCCGATGCGGTAATGTGCAAAGCTTTTCCTCAAGACACTTCCCAACGCAGCCAAGGATTGGTTTTCCACATTAGAGCCCAACTCCATAGCTTCTTTTTCAGATTTGACCGATAAGTTCTCCGTTGTTTTTGCAAGCATCAAGTGTATCAAGAAGATAGCTACATCACTCATGCAGATGCGTCAATGACCCAATGAAACACTTCGCAACTTCATGACAAGGTATAACAAAGAAAGACTTCAGATTCTCGACCTACATATCACAACTGCCGTCTTTGCCCTAACATATGTCCTAAGATGTTAAGCATTCAAGATGTCTCTACCAAAGACCTCTCCTAAATCGGTGATCGACTTACTTATCGGGCTGAGAAGTACATTAACATAAATGAGACCATGTTTCAAAGGAGAGATACCCCGTCATCAAGTAAGCCCGAACTTAAAAGGCCGCATGAGTCTAACGTACGTTCGGATCCTTTTCGGGGTAAGCCAATGCAAAACCCCCTCCGACATCTTTCACCCTATTGAACACCACGAGGTCTAGCATTTTGATGGAGATCAAAGACTTTAAAGAGTTGAAGTGGCCTCCGAGACTTTGGGCACCTCCTGAAGCTAGTGACAAAAACAAGTACTGCGACTTTTATCGAGATCACGGACATACGATCGAAGACTGCTTCGTCCTGAAGCGGGAAATCGATTGTCTCATCAAGAGGAGTTTCCTGGGTGCTTACGCCTACCATGACAAGCGAGCTCGATCTTGAGCATCACGAGAGACTTGCCCCAATGGAAGAATTGGCAAAGGTTGAGCTCGAGCTTGGTAGAAAGGTCACTGTTGGTGAAGACCTTGATACTACAACCGTGGCCGAACTTATCAATTGCCCATCCCGTAATATCGACGTATTTGCTTGGAAGGTGGAAGACATGCCTAGGATTGACCCTAAGGTTGTGATGCACAGACTCAACATAAATTCATAAACAAGACCTGTCAAACAGAGGAAGAGACAGTTTACGCCGGAATGGCGGGAGGCCATACATGAAGAAATTGTTAAGCTCATCAATGCTCAATTTATTTGGGAGGTCCAGTACCCGAATTGGATCGCCAATGTTGTACTAGTCAAGAAAGCCAGCGAAAAGTGGCGAGTTTGCATTGACTTTACATACTTAAACAAAGCTTGCCCTGAAGACAACTATCCCCCACTTCGAATCGATAATCTTGTGGATAGCACCTCTGGTCATAAATTATGCAATTTTTAGGATGTTTTCTCTGGGTACTACAAAATTTTATAACGGAAAAGGATTAGGAGAAGGCCTCATCTATGACCGATTCAGCCAAATACTGTTACAAGGTCATGCTGTTCGGGTTGAAGAATGCATGAGCAACATATCAAAGACTTATCAATAAGTTCTTTGCCAAATTTATAGGGAACAACATCGAGGCATACGTAGATGACATGATTGTTAAGAGCAAGCAAGTGGATTGCCATATCTCCGACCTTGAAGAGGTCTTCACTATACTGCAAAGGTATACGATAAAGCTGAATCCTACGAAATGTGCATTTAGAGTGGCTTCCAACAAGTTCTTAGGATTAACGATCACACATAAAGGGATAGAGGCCAACCCTGATAAGATCCAAGCATTGGTATATATAGAACCCCCTAATTGCAAGAAGGACATTCAGAAATTAACAGGTCGGGTTGCAGCCTTGAACATGTTTTTATCTCGAGCAGCAGACATGTGCATCCCATTTTTCAAAGCCATAAAGGGTAACCGGAGCTTCAATAGAAATGAGAAATGCGATTTACCCTTTCAAGAACTCAAGCGAACATTGGCAACACCTCCGATTCTCACCAAGCCAGAACCTGGTGATATAATGTTATTATACTTGGTCATTTTTGAGAATGCAATAAGTGGGGATGTTGGTAAAGGCAGTTGGAAAGGTCCAGCGACCTATTTACTATGTGAGTAAAGTACTTCTTGATGCAGAAACTCGGTACACATTAGTTGAACAACTTGCACTTGCCAGGAAGCTACGCCAATATTTTCAATCTCATCCAATTGTTGTCCTCACTGATCAACCACTTAGACACATATTTCAGAAACCAAATGTCTCAAGAATACTATTGAAATTGGTGACTGAACTTGGCGAGTTTGATATAGATTTCAAGCCACGACCGGTAATTAAGGCGCAAGTTTTAGCTGACTTCACTGTGTAACTTACCCTTAGGCCTTGGGGGCCACAGGAGAAGGACCCAAGCAAGACCTTGGAAATTTAGGAAATCTTTGTAGATAGAGCATTTAACAGTTTGGGGTCAGGAGCTGGGGTTATTATCACTAGCCTAAACAAGACTACCGAGATCCAATGCATGCTTAGGTTCGAATTTGAAGCCACCAACAATGAAGCAGAGTATGAAGCTTTCATCATAGCTCTAGAATTGGCATACAACCTGGAGCTTGAGCATATCAAAGTTTTCAGCAACTCACAACTAGTGGTTGGCCAGATTGAGGATGTATTTGAAAAAAAAACACGAGAAAATGAGCATGTACTGCTTCAAAGTGCATGACCTTTGGAGACGATTTAAAAGTTGTGAGATCATTAAAATTGTCAGAGCTGACAATTCGAAGGTCGACATATTATCTAGACTTATATTCATGGGAATAGATGAGCCGGACATAATGGTACACATCAAAATGGTAACATAGCCTGGCATAAATTAGAAGCCAAGCATCATGGACATTAATCATGAGCCTTTTTTGATGGATCCAATATTAGAGTACTTAAATAGCTCTAGAATTGGTATACAACCTGAAGCTTGAGCATATCAAAGTTTTCAGCAACTCACAACTAGTGGTTGGCCAGATTGAGGGTGTATTTGAAAAAAAAGACGAGAAAATGAGCCTATACTGCTTCAAGGTGCATGACCTTTGGAGACGATTTAAAATTTGTGAGATCATTAAAATTGTTAGAGCTGACAATTCGAAGGTCGACATATTATCTAGACTTATGTTCATGGGGATAGATGAGCTGGACGGTACACATCAAAATGGTAATATAACCTAGCTTAAATTAAAAGCCAAGCATCATGGACATTAATCATGAGCCTTTTTGGATGGATCCATTATTATAGTACTTAAATAGAGGGAACCTACCATTTGACCCCCGGGCAGCAAGAAGCATTAAGACTAGAGCATCGAGGTACTGCATTATTAGAGGAGTCTTATTTCGCATGAGTTTTACACTACCCTAGCTCAGATGTCTCAAACCCTCTAAGTCTCTCCAAGCCCTAACAAAGGTTCACCAAGGTATATGTGGGAATCATCAAGGAGCTCGGACACTTGCCTACAAGCTCATAAGGTATGGGTATTATTGGCCTAACATGAAGAAGAATACATCAGATTATGTAAGGAAGTGTGACAAGTGCCAAAGGTTCGGCAATATCATACATATCACACTGAAGAGTTAACTTCCATCCTCTGTTCTGCCCCTTTTGAGCAATAAGGAGTTGACATCCTTGGACCTTTCTCCTTGGCAAGAGGTCAACTGAAATTCGTTGTTGTAGTAGTAGAGTACTTCACTAAATGGGTAGAAGCGGAACCTTTGGCAGTAATCTCAGAACCCAAGCTCAGATCATTCATGTGGAAGTCCATTGTATATAGGTTCAGGATACCAAGGGTGCTGATAACGGACAATGGAAGATAATTTGATAATTCGCAATTCAGAAACGTTTGTCCCAACCTCGAGATTTACCACCGCTTGACTTGAGGCTCACATCCTTAGAGTAACAGTCTTGTCGAAGTAACTAACTGAATCATATTGCAAGACCTTTGAACGAGGATCGGGGGTAGCTAGCCCGATGAACTGCCTACCATACTTTGGACATACATGACTTCCCATAAGACAGCAACTAGTGAGATCCCTTTCATACTAGCTTTTGGCGTAGAGGCCACAATACCAATTGAGGTCGGCCTTTCAACACAGAGGAGGGTTGAGCCCCACATTGAGGGACAAACAATCGAACACCTTGACTTACTTGAAGAAGTACGAGAACAAGCCTCGCTGAGGGCCACAAGTTATCAAAACAAAATAGCAAGGTACTTCAACACCAAGTTCAAGACAAGGAGATTCAGAGTTAGTGATTTAGTCCTCAGAAAGGCAGAAGCTGCTAGTCATCCCCCGGGAAAACTCGGACCAGTCTGGTAAGGACCTTTCGAAGTCATACAAAATTTAAAAGGTGGAGCATATAGCCTAAGAGACACCTCGGGAAGACCTCTCACAGGACCTTAAAATATTAACAACCTCAAGATTTATTACAAGTAATGGGCTACGACCTCAGGTAACTTTATGTTACGTTAGTTTTATTTGAATTTATGTTAAATCAGGCATGTATTCCTTTAGTATTTCGTTTTCAGTTTAGCTTGGGCTTGCATGCCCTTAGATCTTTTCCCTTAGTATTCTATGTTTTAGTTTAGTTTGGGCATACTCGCCCTCGAAATGTTTTCTTTCCCAGGCCTATGAGCCCATATATATCTACATTATTCTAAAAAACATTTCGACAATAAAAACTTACCTCGCACAACTCTATTTAGCATTTACATCAACTTGGCATAAGGCCATGATCTGCACATGTAGCTAATAGATCAACTTAGCGTAAGTTCATGCTCCGCGCATGTAAATAATACATCAACTTAGCGTAAGGTCGTGCTCCGCACATGTAGCTAATACATCAAATTAGTGTAAGGTCGTGCTCCACGCATAAAGCTAATGTTTCTAATTAGCATAAGGCCTCCCTGCATGCAGCTAATACATCAAATTAGTTTAGGGTCGTGCTCCGCACATGCAACTAATACATCAACTTAGCGTATGATCGTGCTCCGCGCATGCAGCTAATACATCAACTTAGCGTAAGTTCATACTCTGCGAGTGCAGCTAATGTTTCTAATTAGCGTAAGGCCGTATTCCGCGCATGCAGCTAACAAACCTACCAAGCTTGAGGTCCTTATGGCCTGACCTCAATATTTCTCAATGTCAAATTATGTCGAGGTTGAGATCGAGCTTGTACTCACCATCTGCAAACAAGCCTCGAGATTAAAAAAAATAGAGGAAGAAATCCTGAGCTACTTGCTAGAACAATGACCAAGTATCACGTTCGAACTCTACCTGATAGAGTCCAAAAATATCACAGCTCAGGAAAAAATACTTGAGCTACATACATATTCCAAAATGGACAAAAACTCGAGCTTATTGCCCAAAAAACTGGCAAAGTAAAATGCTCGAGCTACATATCCATTGCAAAGCAAACAAAAAACTCGAACAAAGTATTATGATCGAGTAGTGCATGGTGCATATTAAAAATCGAATAAAACTCTAGCTTTTCGCCCAAAATAAATGAAAAGATACGCGTTCAAGCTCAATGTATAAATATTATAGAGCATCGAGTTCATTACCAATTAGGAGGCATCATATTTAAGCTGACTAAGATCTTGAAACTCGACTATCCAAGATGAGAACTCAACCTCGTGTTTGATATAATAAAAAATAACGAACACAATTTACAACAAAATACAAGCAAAATATCGAACTAATATTGAAATTAAAATAAGCCCAGATTGGGCAATGTACTTGTTACAATTTCCAATAAGCCCAGGGGCCTAGTCTAAGTCCGTAGCATTAGCAGGGTCACCATGACTAGGAGTCCCAGCCTCATCAGCTTCTTCATCCTCCGCCTCCACCTTGCTCAATATACCCAAGCTCTTCATAGCCAAACCCTAGGCCATGGTTAAGGTCTGAAAAGTAAGAACAGTTGGTATCAGAGTAAACACTAAAGAATGTAAATAACTAGTTCGAGGTCGAGTCGAAACCTTTAAAGTCATGAGCTCAAGTGCCCTCACTCCCTCACCAGGATCGACCTCATCCAAGTACTTTTTTTACTAAGCTCTGGATCAAGGGATATCGAGCATGTTCCTCCAACATCGAGTTGGGTAGAGGTACGCCATCCTCCAGGTCCACTATTTCCAGTGTACTTTGGGGAGTGGAAGCATGGATTGAAGTTTGGGGAGATGGCTATGGCGGAGAGGCTTGCTCATTGATGATTGTCCGATCCCGCTAGGTATCTTGCTCGGGGCTGTTTCTTGAGCTTGTTTCTTCCCTTTTGACGAGGCAGACACTTTGGAATTTTTGCCTTGTGATGCACGTTCACGAGGAGCTTGGATGGATCGAAAGAGATTTCCAAATCTGCAAAAATTAACAAGGCATTAGCTCGATCTTCAGTTCAAGAAATATAACAAAAATGAGAAGAGTAAGGCTCGTACCCTCGATTCTCCTCACGTTGGCGAGATAGAGGGTGTCATCCTGGAATAAATAATGAGTTCTGGTTGCAAGAGGGTCGTGATTCACTAGCCTCAGCCTATCCCTCTCTGAAACCTCGAAGTATGTGTGACCCTCATTAAACCTATCTTTATAAAGGATCTCTCACCTTGGCTCAATGGATGGTCGAGGTCTTGGGGTTTTACGAAAAAGAAACACTCTTTCTAACCACGGAGAGAGCCTGATGTTTCTGGTGCCCTGAACCTCCCTTTGGTGGGTAAATACACAAAACAGTTGTACCCCTACGAGAAATTCAAATAAAAAACCATCCTCAAGAGGTCGATCTAGAGGTGACAAATGGGTCGAGTGGCTCATCAAAATACGGCTCATCAAAAGACGAGCCCTAACTCGAGCTAAACGGCTCGTGGGCTCATAAATTGGCGAGCCATCAGCTCCAATTTGAATCAGTGACCGTTTCGATCACTATTGAAGTTCAGTGACCGTTTGCCAAACGATCACTGATCTTTTTTTCCCTATAAATACCATGCCATTCCTTTTTTCCCACCCAACTCTCATTCTCTACTCTCTAATCTCTTCCACATTTTACATTATAAATTATAATCTTGATTTTACAATTTATCTTCTAGTCAACTACATAGTCTACATTCATTTCTCAATTCTACTTCTACATTCAATTTCAATTATTCAATATTAATTATCACACTACAAATTTTCAATTACAATCTTACACGTCAACTTTCTTTCAATTTTTGATTTGTTACTTACTATACATTTTATATTAATTCACAAATGGATNGAACGAGAGGATGAACACGAGTTAGATATTCCCGATTCAAGAGAGAAGCGAAAGGGGAAAACAGATAAAATGTTGGGATCATTTTAAATTGATTCAAGTAGGTCGTGTTGTCGATGAAGTTGCATAATCTAAAGTAGTATGTAAATACTATCAACAACGATTAACATGGCAAAAAGGCATTGGAACCACCTACCTCAATCGTCACTATAAAGCATGTACGGCCAAACACGGGCTTTATCTTGCCGGTCAAACGCAACTGCAATTTGGTAGTCCAGACACCGGTTTTACTACTACACCACTTTCTACGTAGATGTATTCTATGGAGAAAGCTCGAATGGGAATGGTGAAGTTCGTTGATGCGGCTGAGTTACCTCTAGCAATAGCAGACAACCAACATTTTGTCTCATATGCGAAAGAATATCTTCAACTGGGGTACGTTGGGATAAGTCGATACACTATTCGTTCAGAACAATTGAATATTTTTTCATACAAAAAAACTATCTTTTAGAAAAATATGGGGGTGTTATATCTTTAACTTCATATATATATGAAAGGATTAATAAGAGATTATATAACTGCAACTGTACACTATATAGATTCACTTTAGTGTATGCATAAAGAAATTATTTCTTTTAAAATTATTGAGTTCCCTCATAACGCTAACAACATATTTAACGATATTATGAAAAATATTAGAAAATATCGTTGCGAGAGTAAAATTCGCTCATTTACATTCGACAACATTAGTGTTAATAAATTAGTTATCGATAAATTGTGCAGAGTACTACAACTCGATTTCGATGGTTATTTGTTTTATATTCGATGTGTGTACCATATTTTTAATTTAATAATGCAGGACGATTTGAAACATATTAAGAATAAAATTCAAAGAATTAGAAATTCACTAGTGTATATCACGATTTTACTTAGTAAAAAATAATCATTTGAGGAATTTTGTGCTGAATTTGGGGTGACGAATACGAAAACATTTATTAGTAATGTAGGGCGTAGATGGAACTCCACTTATTATTAAAATCATGCGAATGTTTTGAATATTTAATAACTAAATCTTATAACAATAGGTATATTAGAAATGATGATGATACTGTTTTGATTGAATCCGATGGGATTTTAGCTTTTAAAATTAAAACAATTTTGACAAGTTTTTATAATTCTACAAATAGTTTGTCTAGAGTTTACTATCCCACTATTTGTATAGTACTTGAACGTCTTTATATAATTGTTAGGATTTTTCATAAACATAAAAATGACCCCGATTTTAGTGCAATTATACATTCTATGGAATTAAATTTAGGAAATATTGAGAAGATTTGCCTATATTTTTTCCGTTAGCATGCATCATGAACCCTCGATATAATTTATCGGGTACTAAATTTATAATTTGTCAGATTTCAAGTGCTTTAACTTTTAATACACCTATCACTTATAGAAATTTAGAATAAAATTTATGTGAAATGTAAGAATTATATGCAGAATGAATGGGTACAAATATTAATCGGGTACCCTCTGCACCCAATCCTTCCATTGATATACCCGAAAACGATGCTGAAGTATTAACGTTATTCGAAGGCTATATATATTTGATTCAAATGCATGTGGTTCCTCTAGTAGTATTTTGTCTACCGCATAAAATCAAACATCGTACGCAAGTCCAAATGCATTGTCTGCTGAATTAATTGATTACTTTAATCATAATATGTCTAATAACAAAACAATTAAGAAAAGTTCAGAAAAAGTAATTGAATTCTGGCGAAAGTATGAACAACGATGGCCAGTGATTTCTGCGATGACAAAAGACCTACTAACACCTCCGATTAGCACTATAGTTTCGGAGTCTACTTTTAGTGCAAGTAAGAGGGTTTTGTCCTAGATCAGGAGTCGATTGAAAGAACATATTTTGGAAGCATTAATGTGGGTGAANGTAACCGGTCCCAAGTTCGGATAAAGAAGGAGTGTTCATCTTTTTTGAAAAAGGTTTATCTTAATTTTTTAAAAGAAACGATTTATCTAAAAAACTAAAAAATAATACACGAGCTCGCGAGCCAAAGCTCTCGTTATCAACGAGCACGAGCTTAGCTTGTGACGAGCAAGAGCTAAGCTCGTGGGCGCGACCTATTGCCACCACTAGGTCGATCCTTACCTCCACCTCGAGGCATCTACATAAAATAAAGAAGTAAACCAAGAGCCTTCACCTGTTAGGGGCTCATTGGCTCGGGTAGATAAAAAGGAGGTTAGGAAGTGGATAAAGAACGGGTGGAGAGGCCCATTAAGCCCGGCCTTGAGGGCATCTCTAAAGAAAGTCATCTCCCCCTCTCGAGCATCTAGTAATATTTCATTGGGCTTGGGGGTCCTAACATCACATAGGGGCAAAACCCCAAACTCCCTAGCGATTTTTATAATTACATGCTCTTTGTATTTGGTCGCTCCCCTAGGGTAAGTTAAAGTTGTCTCGATCTCAGGGTGCGAGCTAATAGGTACAACTATGGGGATAATGGATGCACCTTCGTCTTCGAGGCTCTTAGTGGCCGAGCTTGTAGAAGACTGACTACTGCTATTACTCGACCCTTCGCTACTACTACTCGACATTATGCTACTTAAAATAAATAACTTAAAAGTTAGGACACTTACCTCTTCAAGTGCTTGCTGACAAAATCCCTCTAAGCCCCGAACTTGAATTACTTTTACTGAGAGTTGAGAATGAAAAGTGAAAAAATGAGGGGTGAAAATGGGGGTATTTATATGGGTCAGAAGAAGGTCAAGGCACGTGAAATCCTGATCCTTGGATCATTCCACGTGTCAGCCATCCAAGGCGGATCTTTTTCTTTCCTACACGTGTCAAGCACCAAGTTGTCACCCACGATCAGCCAATTAAGTTCGTTCTCGAGCTGTTGCACCTCATTGCATCTCACCTCGCAGCTTGAGCACGTAACTTTTAGTTGCGACCTAGATGCACGGAGGCCTGTGACGCGTAATAATATTATACGCCCGAGCTTGAGCATATTGTCAAACTCAACCTGCCCTAATTATGCTAGTTTCAAGGTCGGGCTTGTAACACTTTTGTCCGGTTTCATTTGACTTTATCTCACATCTTCTAGGAATACTAATCATATTTTGACATAACTCCCCACTTTTCTTAATTAAATACAAACTGCCAACCCATTACGAATTTGACTCTAATTCAAATTGTGCACTTCTAACATAATACAAACACCTTGTATGACAAGGATAACGACTACAGGAAGTTGGATCATTTTAGGACTCCATCTCCAACTTCTATAAATACATGACCCAACCTCATTATTCATGTACGTTTTACATAATATTCTGGCACATAGCTTTTTTCACAATTTCTCTCTTTGACTTAAGTATCGGAGGGACGGCGATGACACACATTGACATCTTTGTTTCAGGTATTGAAGATCGGATTGTGTGGAGCTCAATCATCCAGTTCAAGTTCGTGCATGTACAAGTTTTTGGTAGCATCAGTGACTAATGAGGAAATTTTCGAATTCACTGATCTTTTGAAAATATTTTGCAAAGTTCAGTACCAATCAAGTAATTATCCCACTTTTATAGATTTATAGAATTGATTTGACTCTTTAATTTTAAAAAAATG
This sequence comes from Fraxinus quadrangulata, assembly GCA_903798255.1. Taxonomy (NCBI): domain Eukaryota; kingdom Viridiplantae; phylum Streptophyta; class Magnoliopsida; order Lamiales; family Oleaceae; genus Fraxinus; species Fraxinus quadrangulata. Next base: position 28,066 of record CAIGRB010160180.1, read on the forward strand.
TATATAAATTATATGTCTATTTAAGTTACTCGATTATTTTTATTGAATTATTTATTTATGCACTACAATATAATAGTATTCTGAAAATAATCGCTACTTGAATGACCAAATGACCCAAACATATTAGCAAAATTATATTTCTTACAAGATGAAAATTTTAAATGTTCAATATCATCAATATTTCCAAACATATAGAGAGTTTAAATTAAATAAGAATAAAAACATAAAATTTTAGAAAATTAATATGTTTTTAAAATTTTTATTATATTGACATTTTTTCATAGAAAAAACAAATGAGAATAATAATATGTTGAAAAGAAAGGAAATATTAATTTTTGTATCTATGGCTTGTGGAATGAAAGAGACAAGAAAAATATTCAAGAAAGAGAGATAATACACATTAAAAGATTTCTTTCTATTTTATTTTATTATTTTGTGAAAGATTTTAAAAATATTAGGGGTGAATGATTATTTTTTATAAGATTTATATTTTTACTTTCAGCTTAAAAGTTGTTGATGATCGATAAGTGCACATTATGCACTTATTAAGGTTTTTTACTTAATTATTTATGGCTAAATGAGCGGATATCTACTAAATTTTAAACATAATATATTAATTATAGGAAAAGTCCAAATATTAAACAAATTTTTTGTTCATAATTTCATGTATCTATTCAAAGCTTTATAGAAGCTTGTTACAAATACATTTAAATGAACATTCATACATCTATCTCTTGGATTGAAGAATAAGATGAAAAATAAAAGGTTGATCAAGAAGCCATTAAAGAGATTCAAGAATTTCAAGATTTCTTTCTATCTTCTTTCCAATTATTCAATTTTGTGTAATGCTATATCAATTATTTTGTATTTTTGTAATTAATTTGATTCTTGATAATTATATAGATGTTAGGATATAGTTGAATCGTACTTTTGAAAATTTTATATTTTGACATTGAAAAATGTGTTCGATTTTGAGTAATTTTTAAGGACTTAATACTTTTAATTAATTAACCACTAATTGAATGATATTGTGATTTCTATTAATAGAGAAGGAATAGGAATTTGAAATGTAGTAACAATTACTGTAAGAGTAATACTATTTAGTTCTATTGATGTTAGGTGGCACCTAAGTGGCATTAAATGATACGTACTATTAAATGAATTACATAACTTCATCTTTAATTGAGTCTATCACATTATGTCATTTAGATTGGAGATCTAACATCACTGATGCTAAATAACATTATTTTTATTGTAAAGTCCGATAGGGGATAGCGATATCTCCATGCTTTGCATGATCCTTTTGATATTCTGGTGATTTAATATTTCTTTACATGTTCGTATATTTCGTTGAGATATAGGAATGTCACATGTGATTATATGTTTAGTTCTACTGAGAAAGATTATTAAACAAATTAAGAACATTGATCTTCATGTTCAAATATGTGTGTTTAAAGTTGAGGGATTCGTGATTTAGTATATAAAAATCATCCGTAACTTATCTTTATTTTCGGTTATAGTTGGCAATAATTGGAAACTAAATTAGGTGTTTAGTTATTGTGGTAATGATACTTTATTCAATACTCTATTACTTATCTACAATATCGTACACTTGCGAATTTTTTTCAATCAACGATTAAAACTGATGTAATAAATTTTAGATCGGCTTAAGGTGAATTTAATTGAGTAATTGCTACAATATCGTAAAAAATGAGTACTTCTCATTACGAGCATTTTTTAGTAATGTATTACATAGAATGAATGAGTTCGGCCTTCGGTAGGGAAGACTATTGTCCCTACTTATAAGTATTCAACCAAGAGTTTTTGACCCTTTATCCCATCAAGTACAGTGGTTACCTCGACCCTCATGCCATCATCCTACTTGAAGATATTTGATTAGCTGTTGAGTTCCGCTCGTCAAGCCATATTTTCACCTAGGACATAGCTACGACCTAGGTCATGATTGTTTATTTTCTAGGCAATCATTACTTTCCTTTAATTAGTGGGTGCTGAGGTGGTGATGTCAAAGCAACCACTTGTCTTGTTTGGAGCATTTTGTGAGGAAGTGTTGGCGTCATAAAGGAGCAATTTCTCAGCGGGGATAATGATTATGTTTTGTGACGATGGCGATCTTGTGCCCAACTTGACTATGTGTTTATAGGTCGACCTTCATCAACAGTTTCTAGAAGCCTTGTTAAATTATCTCTAATCATTTAGAAAAATAGATCCATGATTGTGTTTGAGTTCGAACCCTAAATCGTTGACTAGTTTTTAGTTGGCTATTAATGTTTTTATTCAAATTCGTTATTGGAGGTCTTGAAATCGAAGGTCAATGCCTGGAAAAAGTAATGTCAAACTAAGCTTATCAGCAAGATTCCAATGCCTAACTGAGATTCGAAAAAAGATCCATCGATTAAGAGTTCCAAAGGGACATCTTCCCGTTGTTGACCCCTTCGAAGGGTTGGAATGAACTTAGCCATGAAGTCAGCTAGGCTTGTCCTTTGATGGCGTTCGTAGCTTGTAGGAGATTTCAAATTGGCCTAGTTCGATCACCCACTTAACCATCCGATGTTGAAGTGTTCGAGTTTCGTAAGACCTGCCTCAGTGGATAGATGGTTAGGATTTCTATAGAATGCTCCAAGAAGTATGGCCGTAGTTTTCTTTTAGACACGATTAAGACAAATGCTTGCTTTTTGTGGGAAAATATAGTAATTCTGTGTCGTTAAAAGCTTGGCTATAAGTTTGGTAATTCTATAGGGTACTGTACGCCATTCTCTTCTCTTGTAAGTATGGTTTTCGTGACTCATGCTGAGATAGCTAGTTATAACAAAAAATTTCCTTCACCTTGGGTCTGGAAAAGGAGCGGTGGTTGAACTAACTGTTTCTTAAGCTCTTCAAAGGCCTATTGGCACTCCGTCATCCTTTCAAACTTTTTTACACCCCCAGAGTATGTCAAAAAAGGTTTGCACTGAATGGTTGCCTTGGAGATGAAATAGTTTAGTGCAGCTATTCTTCCAATGAGACTTTGAATTTCCTAGGTCGAGTGGGGGCTTTTATTTTGATGATCGCTTGAACATTTTTTGGGTTAGCTTCGATACCCATTTGGTTTACCATATTGCCTAAAAATTTGTGGAGCTTACCTCAAAAGTGCATTTGAGACGGCTGAGCTTCATCTTGTACTTGTGGATGATTGCAAGCATTTATGATAAATTTTGGATATGGTCTTCATGTGTTCTTAACTAATATATCATCAATATAGACCTCTATATTTTTGGCAATCTATTAGGCGAACATCACATTCATAAGATGTTGGTATGTCCCATCGACAATTTTGAGACCAAAAGGCATCATATTATAATAGTAGAGACCTCGATCAATTATGAACGAGGTATACTCTTAGTCACGCTCGTGGATTGGTATTTAATGGTAACCGGCCATAACATCAACCATCCGATCTATCCTTAGGAAAATGAAGTTGTCCTTAAGATAAGCTTTGTTTAGGTCGATGAAGTCTATGTAAACCCTTCAAGCTTTGTTGCTCTTTTTAACTAGAACTGGATTGATCCATCAAGGATATACTGCTTCTTTGATGAATCAGTTGCCAAGACTTTTTTCAACTTCTTTGTATAATGTTTTGTATTTTTCTGAGTTTGATGGTCTCTTTCTTTGCTACTTGGGTTGAGCTTGGGGGTCGATATTGAGCCGGTGACAAGCGACCTTTAGTTCAATTTCCTTCATAACTTGGTGGCACCAAGCAAACACATCTAAGTTGTGGTGAAGGAATTCCAATAGTTTTGAGCAGAGTGTTTGTTGTAACTCTGTTC
>CAIGRB010160216.1:0-13154 GCA_903798255.1 Fraxinus quadrangulata
AGTAAAGCCATTTACAACAAGACGAGCCATATATCTCTCCACATCACCCTTCAAATCTTGGTTTCAAATATCTATTTACAACCAATAGGTTTCACACCTTTAGGTAATGTGATGAGTACCCTAATGTCGTTGCCTTTCATGGACTTTATCTCTTTAATCATGACATCATTCCACTCTTGAGAATTATTCCTTTGCATGGCTTGATGAAAGTTGATTGATTAGATCTTTTTCCATCAATCCAATTATATCCTTATGTTTTTGGAGAAAGACTATAAAGTCATCCGAAATTTCCTCTCTTTTCTCTAGTGAATTTTCTTAATGAGATTTATTCTTAAGATTGCTGCGTTTGTTTTTTTAGAACAATATATTGATTGTGTATAGGGGAGTTTTTAACATTATTAACAAAATCTAAAACAAGAATTTGTCCATAATCCTGATTGTTAATTGCAACAAAGGGGATATATATATACATATTCTTTTTCAAAGATAAAATCCTTAACCTTAAGACCTTATTTCTAACTCCAAACTCTACATCCTCAAAGAATTGAACATTTCCCATTTCGAAAAATTGACCTAATAGTTGGATTTTTAAAAATTTGTAAACTCTTAACTGTTTCTTTACTTGGAACTTTATGGAGAATTTAAGTTGCAATCTTTAGTGCTTCTTCCTAGAGATATTCTGGCCAGGTAAAATGACTAATCATACTCCTTATCATGTCCTTAAGCGTTCTTTTTCGTCTTTCAATAACACCATTCATGCTAGGGGACATTAACATAGTGTATTGTGGGACGAATAGCAAAAGGCCTAGGACATTGTTCTCCTGAGCCGTCATATATGTCATAGTATTCACCACTATGGCCAAACATGAGGTACTTTACTCTTTTCCCGAGTTGATTTTTAACCTCAACCTTGTAAGCCTTAAACATGTCCAATGAGAAGAATTTTTCATGAACGAGATATAGGTAGCTATAATGAGAAAAAGCGTCTATACACGTAATAAATGAATGTTGAACATTCCAAGAAACTGAAAGGAATGTCTCACAAATATCCATATGAATCAGTTCTAAAACGTTCGAAGTTCAATGGCACCTAATCTCCTTACGTTTATTTGTTTCCCCTTAATGTATTTAACATAAACAATTAAGTTTGAAAAATTAAGGAGATCAAGAATTGTTTCTAACACAAGCTTTTCCATTCTCTTTTGAGAGAAGTGACATAAACGCTTGTGTCATAACGAAGCAAAATTTACATTAGTTAATTTACATTTAATACCACGTGAATTTACATACAAGTTTTCTTTATAAGATGCAACCATATTAAGCAAATATAGGCTATCATAACTAAATAAAGAACTAGTACCCACAATATTTGAATTAAGAAATAGATTAAACTGACTATTTCCAATTAAACAAAAGTAGTTGGATTTGTTCCATATAGAAATAGAAACCAAATTTCATCTAAAAGACGGTACCACAAATATCCCTTTCAAATCCAAATAATAACCAAATTTTAATAATAGCCTATAGTTCCTATAGCCTCAAGTTTAATTGATTTGCCTTCGCCCACATAGATAAATCTTTCGACATTAATTGGATTTCGTCTTTTCAGGCAACCCTGGATAGACACACTTATATGAGTAGTGGCATCGAAAGTTATCCACCAAACTTTAAAAATAAATTAATCTTAGAACAAATCAAAGTGAGAAGCGTACTTTTCTTTATACGCCAAGCGTGATATTTCCAAATAGACTAAACAGACTATTTTCAAATGAACAAGAGTAATCGAATTTGTCCCATATAGAAATAGAAATCAAATTTCATCTAAAAGATGATACCAAAAATATCCCTTTCAAATCCAAATAATAACCAATCTTTAATAATAACCCGAAGTCCCTATTGCCTCAACTTTAACTGATTTGCCTTCGTTCACATAGATGAATCTTTCAACATCAATTGTCTTTCGTTTGTTCAGACAATCTTGCATAGAGACAATTATAATGAGTACTGGCATCGAAAGTTATCCAAGTGTGTCTAGGCATTAAAAATAAATAAATTAATCTTAGAACAAATGAAAGTAAGAAGCATACTTTTCTTTATACGCTAAGCATGATATTTAGTATAGTCTCTTTCACGTGTCCCTGATTTTTACCGGAATCAATCCATCAAGTATACCTAGGTACTGAAACTAAATTAACATCAGTACAAGCCAAAGTCAGAAATGTATCTTTCTTTACACGTCAAGCGTGGTATTTTGTACAATTCTTCTTCAAGTGTCTTGGAATTCCACAAAAGTAACAGCCACATGATTAATCATTTTCAAGCTTTTGTTGTTTCTTTTGAATTGAACTGGATGCAGCTTCCTTATTCTTCAAATTGTCCTTAGAGGTACTTGCCAAGTGAGCACTTTTAGTTCCTTCTTGCTTTAGCCCATCTTCTTCTTGCACACAAAATGAAATGAGCTCATTGAGAGTCCACTTTCCCTTTTGACAATTGTAACTAACCTTAAATTAACCAAATTGTGCCAATAAGAGAAATCAAAACCAAATGCACAAACAAGTCATCAAATCAAATTTTAATGCCTTTAGTTTTGAACTAAGATGAGACATATCCATGATGTATTCCCTTATGTTTTCTTTAGCCTTATACATTAGTGAAACCAAGTTCTACAAAGCATACTAATTTCAGCCTTATCTTCTTTTGTAAAGAGTTTTTCAATTTTTTTAAGAAATCCCTTGTCAAAACGTCCATTTATTAGCGAAAACTCTTATCAGTAAAAGTAGGTTGTTCAATCCTTAACGAAAGGTCTTGATCTGTGATGTCAAGAACGATACAAACGTTCTCTTTCTAGCCGTTAAATTTTGGTTAAAGCACATGAATTGAATTAATATTGGCAGATATTGTAGAAGTTGGTAGATTAACTGAATAAAGAACTTAAACCTAACTAACATGATCACGTGGAAATTCATATTGAGCAATCAATAAATTCAAATAATGGCAGGCCCCATCACAAGATATCGGGCACAACATTGACATTTAGTATTTGAACAAAAATATCAACTTGTAAGTGGTACTCTTAGTGTAGTAATCAAATATAGACAATAAACTATTTAAACATTAAGTTTATCTTTCAATTAATCTATTTTAGAAAATTAGTAACTTGAAAGAAACTTTAGTACCAGATTTGAATTTGATTGCCCTTTATCTTTTAATTTTTATCATTCTTTTGTTTTAACCAAAATAAAAAATGACGCGATACAAAGTTGCCACACCCGGTAGCATCTGGGAATTGCAGCACCTAGTTTGGGCGCTACAACGCCCAATGCAGCGCCGCGAAGTTGCCTACAGCTAGGCATTCCATAATGCATTGCCGCATGTCCCAAACGATGCTGCAGCACTGCGGCTATGCTGGAAGTCCGAAAAATTACAAAAAATCCAAAATTTAGAAATTTAGGGCTTGGAATTCACATCCTAAAATTGATAAATCGAAAGTATGAATATCAACCCTAAAAAATCTTCCTTTAATTTCAAAGGTTTAACATGGAGCTAGCTCTGATACCACTTGTTAGAATTTTTTAAAACTCTAAATCTCAAGAAGTTGAAAACGTGATTACTTTATTGTCAAGATACTCCAATCAAATAACAAGAGAATTATTAAATGCGGAACATATTTTAATTATTGGGAATAATTCTTTATTATTGGATCTTGATTTCGGATCTTAAATATTAGAGATCAATTACACTCTCTTCATGTTTGGCTTCTTAATCTTTAATCTTAATTATCGACTCTTTTGATTGTTGAGTTCTTATTCTTGACTTTCGCTTCTTGTTCCATAATCTTGATTATCTCAATTTCTTCTTCTTGATTGTTGATTTCATCTTCTTGATTGTGGGATTTGGATCTCCTTTTTCAATATGTTTTCTCTAGTATTCTTGTGTTGATGAGGGCGATACAAAGAATGTGAATCACATATGAATTGAGAATCATAACCTTATTTATATTTCTATAAGTATTCGGCTCATCATCAAATACAATCTTAATAGATTCGATCTCTATACATATTTAGCTCACACTTTATTTAGATACCAAAACCCAATAACTTAAATTCTTTATTAGATTATTTAAAGGAGCTTAACTTTATGCGAGCCTTTAACTTAATTATATATGTAGACGCACATGACAAATAAAAAACCCAACAACATATACAATTACTCTGTATGCTCTATATGTTTGTACATCTACATATTTTGTATATGAGCATACATGCAATTTTATTCTCTTGAAAAACTTTAAGAATAGTTGGATAATAACTCTCAAACATGGATTGCACTATTTTAAAAATCGCTACTTAAAATCACAAAAAATTGAACTCTCATAAACATCCAAAATCAATGCTTAAAAAAGACCCCGTAACGGGTACCTCCAGACTCTGAAGCACACCCTAATTGTTAAACACCACTTATATTTGGTACATCAAGCTCTCATTATATTAATTGTCTAGTGCTTGAGGTAGGACTTGATAGGATGAATCCTATAGAGACATGTAAGTTGAATACGCAAATAGAAGCTCTTCGATTTCCACATACCCCATTTTAAAAGTTATATTCGTTGCTACTAAAAATAGATATAAGATCATGATTTTCAAGCGCTTTAAAATGGCCATTGCAATAGTACTCCAAGTTTCGAATCAACCGTCAATGTTCCTAAATTATTTTTGAAAGAAATCTAGCCCCTATTAGGTCCACCTACAAATTTGAATTAAAATCCAAATTAAAGTCAACGTTTAATTTTAATCACACATTTCATGAGTCTCAAAGTTTTTCAACCACACATTCCATTAACTTTTAACAAAATCTATTAAATATTTGATTTTCATCTAAACCAAACAAGGTCTCAATATTTAATCACCGTTCAACTTAAGTTTAACTTTTTGACCTTTCCCTTTCTCGGGTGAACCGGTCCATTTTTAAGAACATTGGTACAAGCTCGATTCTAGAATACTATTGAAAAATGATATTAAGCAAGATTAAAAACGGTGTTTGTCACTCAACTTATAGCATTGTCCTATTATTGTCACTTACCTTTTTTCTTCAAATTAGAAATTGGACTTCAATCTTTGTTTTAATACAAGTATATTGTCTATCTCGTGATATATTTGTAGAATTTCTCCGAGTAGTAGTGGATATGGGGGTTGTGATAACATTTTTTCTTTCTTTGTTAATGTTTTATTACTTTGAGTAAAGAACCCTTTTTTTTATCCACTTAGTCGGTTATGCCACATCATAATTTTCATTGCCAACAGTAGCATTTCCATTAATTTAGTAAATGTAGAGAGATATTAGACCCTGAAACAAAACAAAAAAAAAAATTCAGTTACTGATTTAGAACAAAAATAGTTTGAGATGTCCAAAGTGAAATAACAATATAAATTGAGTGATTAACTATGTTTAACTATAACAACAGTGTTATAATAGCCCTGGCTCCGTGGCTCTGGCACGGAGAAAATGCCTCGCATTAGGGGCAATGGCGGATCCAGGATTTTGAATCATCACGGGCGGCCATCGACCGTTGGCAGCAATAAAATATTAAGAGCCCCATTTGATGCCCATTTTTTTGGAAAAAAATCATTTTGGAATAGTGATTTGATGGAGAATGTGTGGTTAAAATAAAAGAAAATTTTTGAATTTGCATATGATATTATTTTATTGAAAAAATGTGTTGTTAAAAAGAAGAGAAATTTTGAAAAAAAAAAAAGGAATCAAACAAGGTCTAAAATTTAAATATAACAACTATTTTGTTCAAACTAAACATATATAATTCTGTTGTATAAATTAACAATATTCACCAAATGATACAGTGGTCAAGTTTTATATAATTCAAAGGAATAGCACGTGTTTAAATTTTTAATATTGCATTAAAACAGCTAAAATGTAATATATATTATTCTAGTAATTTCAATACCAAATTAAATGAATGCCACAATGGTCAAACTTCAATAATTCAAAGGGGGGCTCACTGGTTCGAAGCCACCCTCGCCTTCGGCTCCATACTGATNGGAATTAATTTTAAATCTGCTTGAAAAATGTTGTTCAGAAAATCCTTTAGATCCTCAAAAAAATAAAGGAAGAATGACTACAACAATTGAATTACTTGATGAATTCAAAACAACTATAGTTAGAGCTAAAGCAATGGCTTATAGCCCTAAAGATAGAGATGAATTCTCAATACAAATTAAAGAATTACTAGAATTACAAGTTATTGAACCTAGTAAATCTCAATTCTCTTCATCAGCTTTTATGGTAAGAAAAGAAGCAAAAAAAGACGTGGAAAAGCTAGAATGGTAGTTGACTATTCTCAGCTAAACAAGATAACTAAAACAGACGGATATTCGATTCCAAATATGCAAAGTCTTTTACAATTAATAAAAGGAAAAAAGTTTTTTTTCTTCATTTGATTATAAGTCAGGAATCTGGCAAGTAATACTTGACCAAGAAGCAAGACATTTGACAGAATTTAGTTGTCCTCAAGGGCATTACCAATGGAAGGTAGCACCATTTGGCCTTAAACAAGTACCAGGTATTTTCCACAGACATATGGACAATATTTTTAAAATACATAGTGAATTTTGTTGTGTATATATTGATGATATATTGGTATACTCAGATACTGAGGAAAACCATGAGAATCATGTTATAACCATTTTACAGGAAGCATGTAATGCAGGAATTGTACATTTCAAAAAGAAAGCAGAATTATTTAAAGAAAAAATAGGGTACCTTGGATTAGATATAGCTTATGGTTATAAGACCCTAAAGCCCCATATTTTGACACATATCCATGAATTTCCAAATGAAATTCAGGATAAAAAACAATTAATGAGATTTTTTGGATGTCTCACTTATATTGAATCTTTATTAAAGATCTGGCAAAAATGAGAACACCTTTGCAAAATAAACTCAAAAAAGATTTTAAATAGATTTGGACTAAAGAAGATCCTCTTTATGTTCAAAAGATAAAATCAAAAATTAAAACTTTACCATCATTATATCATCCTAGAACAGGAGATAAAATGATTATTGAAACAAATGCCTCTCAAGAACATTGGGGAGCAGTATTAAAAGCATTTGATCAACAAGATCAAATTGAAAAACTTTGTTCTTATGCTTCAGGAACATTCTTAGGAGCATAAAAGAATTATCATATAAATGAAAAAGAAATTTTAGCTATGAAAAAGGCTATTACAAAATTTAGACTGTATATCATTTCTGATAAATTTTTTGTTAGAACTGATTCAAGTACTTGTAATTCATTTTTGAAAAATCAGGTACATCCAGACTACAAGCAATGAAGATTAATCAGATGGCAAATGTGGTTTAGCCATTATGATTTTAAAATTGAATAATCAAAGGAAAGAATAATTCTTTAGCTAATTCTTTAACTAGAGAACTTTCTTCCAGGTAAAAATGACTGACATTAAAGACCAAATTGAAGATCTAGAATTACAGAGTGAGACAAAAGAAACGGAAATCTCAATCAGACAAGAAATTCAAATGCTGAAAAAGAAGTTGGTCAGACTTCAAAAAACAGCTTCAACTTTTGAAAAAAGGGAGGAGATTAAAACCTCCAAAAAACCCCAAACAGAAGGAATCAAAATCAGCAAGTCTGATGGCGAGAAAAATACAGTCTTGAGGAAGACACTCAATGTTGACAATAGCAAGACTATTGAAAACAATACAAAAGAGCATACTCAAGCTCAGTGTCCACAAGAACATAAGGGTATTCAAAACCCAAAAACAAATGTTGATAATAGCAAGTCTATTGAAAACAATACAGACAAGCATATTCAAGCTCAATGTTCAAAAGAACATATGGGTATTCAAAACCCAAAAACATGGTATGAAAAATGCTTGGAAGAGCAAGAGGGTATTCAAAGCTCAAAGAAACTCAAAGGCATTAAAGCCCAAGAGAAAAGTCTACTACTTGTTGGTATTAACAATTTGCCTGCAGGTACCAAGTTTTATGTAATATTTGAAGGTCTAACAATGGGCTTTTATTCACAATGGGCACAAGTAGAATCACTTATAAAAAACAAGCCCTACAAACACAAAAATTTAAAACTTTCTTAAAGCCCAACAAGCCTTTAACCAATTTCATGAAGCCACAAGTATTACACATTCTTCATATAACCATCTTAATGACAATATCCAGCTAAGACCCAGATATTGCCAAGATAATAATCCAAGAGCTAGGCCCAGATTGCCAGCCCAAATCTTTTGACCCCCATATCCTAACCAGATATTAAGGATGATATCTTTTAAAGATATGGTTCAATCCAATTCTGAAATTGACAATATTCCAAATAGATTCAAAACTATTGGAAAAATCCCAAAAATCCAAGAAAAGCCATTTTTAATGGAATCACATTACAGGATTTTCTTCAGTATGAAGAAGAAGCAAGGACAGTAGGAGACACTGGTCCAGAAAGAACATACTTTGGAACAATGGAGAAAAAATTTGAACAGTTTATATTTTGTAGAGAAGCTGATCCAACAATGGTACAGACATCATTTCGTTGCGGGTTAATCAGAATGATTATTCTCAATGAATCAATGAGTGAAATTTCAATGGTTGATGATAAATTGTAAAAGACTTTGAAGGACTTTAAAAAATTTGTCATTAAGGATCAAGAATTGCACATGATGTTGAAAATCAACAGTACAATTTCTTTCTAGAATGAGGAAGGTCTACTTGTGAAAGGATATCACCATATCCAAATAAAGACAGTTCGAACAAACCAATGTTGGGAAAAACTAAATGTGTGAATGAAAAAATCCTAAATGAATGGAGAAATCTTTCTTACCAAAGGATTCTCACAGGATTAAAATCATTCAACAATGAATCAAAAATCAAGATAAATTATTCTTCAAATTTTATCTTGGTACCCAGCAAGACAGGATCCTTAATCAAGATGGATGGGATCAAAATACTTTGTAATTTTGAAAAGACATTCTACAATGAGTTCAATGTTCCTGAGAATTACAAAGGACAACTGTGTAAATCACTCAAGCAAAGCCTTGGAAAATACCATGAATGCCAATGGTGTAAGAATTCAGCATTGCCGACAGAGACATAATCAAGTGGGAGCAATACTGATAGTAAAAGTGATGTAGACAATAAAAGCAATAATGGCCAGCCAGAGAAATCTGCTTTTTAAAAGAAGATGTGACAAAAGGAAAGGCATCTACTTTTAAAAAAAAAAGAAGACAAATTTGTCTAAATTCCTTTATTATTATTTTGGCTTTTACAAAAGAAAAACTGTGGATGGATGACAAATGGATTACAGAGATGAAAAGGAAATCTCCAAATTCATCTATAAAAGACCTATACTTGAAGAAGGAGGGAGAGGAGAAATTTTTGAAGAAATTTTTTCTTTGTTTATTGTAAATATCTCCATGTATACAGTTCGAGGCTAAACCTCTCAAAGACAGTGGATCCATACTAGATCTAATACTTTGTATTTAAATAAAGTTTAAGAGAGATTTTGTTCTTAAACCTTCTTTATCAAAAATTTTCATGTTATCCAAATCATTTACTCTTTTGTGCAAACCTTGCGTATGGATCTATACAGATCCTGGACAAATCAAAGGATAGGAAACACCCACAAGCCATAAATATAGTAAGAAGGTTTAGCTTTGGAAATATCTTAAATTTGTTTAATACAAGTATACCAGTTGGTTTCCATTGTCTGCATTTTTATACATTTTTACATTACTTACATTCCGCACACGTAGCCCCGAAAATTGGTATCAGAGCCTATAAATAATTATAATGACTTCCTATAAGGATGAATGGATTGTAGATATAAAATATACTCCAGTAAAAACTTTAGATACAGAAGAATATTTCATACATCTCATTAATAAATCTCATAATTTGATAATAGAAATAAAAGACATTGATAGTGCTAGAAAAAAAATTGAAAACTCTTAAAAAATCTTTGATCTAATTTTAGATCTACAAGAATTACTTGAAAAGGGAAATTTAGGAACTCTCATGAGAACTCCTTTGTATAATGAATTAGAGACATTACATAGGATAACAATTATCCTTAATAATGAAATAAGTAGAATCATTAGAAAATACTAATGAGGAAACCAACTTTAAATAAAATGCCTAAAGCTGTTAAAGACATGATAAGATACATAACTATAAGATTATGTCTACAAATACTAGGTAAGAAAATTGATGACTTTCATTTAAACCAATATTTGGAATTTTCAACTCCATGGAAACTTAAATTAGGACGTGCTGATCCAAAAAGAAAATCTAGGAAAAAAAATGGAAATAGATTGTGAAACTTGCCATACAAAAATTATAAGACTTACAACTGATTTTGAAATCTTACAATTTTATGAAGAAGATTATATTCATTCCATGTTTGCTGGAATTCATAAATTAGCTATGAAAGCTAAAAAAAGAAAGAAAGCTAGAAGCTTTAAAAATATACAACCAAGCTGTAAAAGATTTATTTTACACTATGTTTATACACATCATTAGTTATGGAAGTTGAACCTCATAACAATGATAATTATGAACAAGATGAGGAGATCTGTGAACAGATTGAATCACAAGGAAATTTCTCAAAAGAAATATTAATTTCTAACAAAAAACTTGCAAAAATTTGTAAAACCAAACTTACTATAGAACCAAGAGAAATTTTTGACCAACCAAGTTTCATAAACAGGTTTGTTAACAAAAATAGACATGTATATTATGACGTATCTCAAAAAGAGTTTGCCATACATGTACAACATACATATGGGAAGATAGGAATTTCTCTACTTACTAAACAAGACATTAATCATGCTAAATAAAAAATAGATCTTGATAATAACAAGAATCTCTTTTGAGTTACCATAGGAGCTATAAGAATTCAACTTAGAAGTACCTTGTCAGAAAAAAATTGATCAACCAATATCAATGATGTTAATTGATGAAAGAATACAAAATCTTGCTAAAGGATGCTTAGGATCCCTTGAAGGAAATCTTGCATGTGGAAAACTGTTGTTTACAGTTTATCCTAGACTTTCAGTAAGTTTACATGACCAGAATTTTGATGGAATCTTATCTTTTGTACATAAGTATGGAAGAACAGATTTAGTCAAAGATAATAATGTATCTTTCTCAATTTCTTATCTTGTTAGTTATGCTATACATAATCAGCATAATATGACAACTGTGAAAGAAACAAAAGGAATAAAAATAGACCCTTTATTCTCAGATTATCTTGAGTATAAAGAAACAGAATTTGAATGGTTAATTCAACCATCCAGAAAATCCTTAAAATTAGATTTTAATGAAAGAAGAAACTTAGTTAAAGATCAAAAACCACTTTTAACTAGGAGTTTGTCTTTTAATAGAAAACCTCATTTACCAAAAGTTAGATGGAAAGAAGAAACATAAACTAGCACAAGTAGACAGTTAAAACAAATAAACCAAACAGTAAATGAATTAGCGAAAGCTCTCTATAGAGAAGAATAAGTATGTCAATAGTTGACATATTAAGAAAGATTAAACTCATAAAAAAAAGTATAGACGAAATTAAGGAAAACCTTAAAAATCTTCAAGAAAATATAGAAAGAACCATGGAAAAATATTATGCAGTAATTATGGCAGGAGTAAAGACTCATGGGATAAAATCTCATACTATAATTCCTGATGTTAAAATAGAAATTTTTGAAAGACAGGGAGAATCTCCACAAAATCAAGACCAAAAGGAAAACCCTGAAGGAAACTTTGATATTAGTTTTTTAAGCTAATATGACTCACTTTAGAAAAAACCTTGAAAACATTTATGAAACTAGCCAAGACTTAGGACTTGTAAACGTTCTACTTGCCTTTGAAGACAATGAGTTGGACAAAATTGTATCCATAGTTAAGAATATTAACATTGGAAAAAATGAGGTTATTATGACCATTAAATCATATGATGAAGGATCACAAATGAATGAACCTTCTGAACAAGAAAAGCAAATTTCAGATTCTGAAGAAAGTTTGGATGAAGAATTTGTAATTCATGAAAGATTTAATACCAATAGAGAAATGGCTTTACCAGGTATAGTCATAAGAGAACCAAAACCAGAACAAGTAAATGAAATACCATCAACAAGTAATAATCCTAAAGGAGATGGAAAAAGAAGGGTAGGAGATCACACTCCTAGACCTATCCCTAGTAATGAAGAACATATTTACCTTTCTTCTGAGTTCATACCTAGGAAAGGAAGCCAACAAGTTACAATTCTAGATTTAGATTGTACACTTGAACTTGAAAAGCTTATTGACGCATGGTATAGTCATATCATGGTTGCTATGATTGTTAATAAAGAAATCATTAGAATTGAAACAAACTCTTGGAATTATGTACTTGCTAGCACCAGAGGGAATGCAAGAGCATTACTAGAATTGTAGAGCAACTATATAAACAATTCACTGGACAAACTTGTGAAGTTTTCAAAAGTGAAAGAACAATAAATGAAATTACTGATGCAATGAATCATTTAGAGAAAATCTCTATTTGTGACATATGTTATTTTGAAAATTATGCATGCGAATTTTCAAAATATTTTTATATTTGTCCATTAGATAGTTGGCCAAATTTAATAGAAAAATTTATTAGAAAACTTCCTGAACCTTTTAATCATGAGGTAATGGAACTTTTTGATAATGCAATTGCAAAACAAAAAGATAATGTTGATCCAACACTCAATATAAAAATTGAAGCATCTTTAGGATTAACCATTACCCTTACAAGAAACCTTCTTGCAAATAAATGTAAAGAAAGTATCCTTGTAAGAGATAGTAGACAAGCAGTTGCCAGAAATCCTAAAATTTGTTGTGATAAATATCTCAGCAGAATCCCAGGACAGTATGGATGCTTACCTTCTAAAAAATTTGCAAGAAAGAAAAAGAAAAGTTATAAGAAGAAAAAATATATTTTTAAGAAATATAAGAAATCAGATAAGCAAAAATACTTTAAGAAAAGAAAATTTTTCAAAAAATTCCAGAGGGGAAGAAAATATAATAAAAAGGAAGACAAAAGAAAATTTTGTCCCCAAAAGAAGAAAAATTGCAAATGTTGGCTCTGCAATGAATCAGG
>CAIGRB010160229.1:0-33970 GCA_903798255.1 Fraxinus quadrangulata
GAATTTAATTAAAAAAAATAATAATAAAACATCATGATTTAAAACAACAAATAAGTGTATAAAATATACTTATCAAGCTTATATGTATTAATAAAAGTTTTAATACCATTGTTTACCCACTCTTAAAAATAAGAAACCAACAATTGACCCACTTACAAAAACATCGACCCTGCATAGGGTTTGGCTTTCAACTTTCAAGCACCATCTTCGTTTGTGTGAAAATAATGCTTAAGGTTTGGCCTTTCTCCCTCTCCATCTCTCTTCGCTGCATTGGTTGGAGATAGCCTCGATGATGGCCTTTTTCATTGCAGTTGCTGGCACGTTAGTTTTTTTCTATTTTTTAGACCACTTGTCGAGGTCGTGTGGGATTTGAAAAAAATAAACTAAAAATGGCACACAACGTGGCATTCCCAAGACGTGTCAAAGTGTCCAACAAGTGCCAAAGTGCAACATGCTGGAGCCGACAACGTATAGGTGCAACATAGTTACCTACTAGATGTCTATCATCCAAGTTCCAAGCAATCGAAATCTAGTATCTTTCCCGACCCACCAGAGACCTCACAATTTAAACTCACGCTGATCTAACACCAATAAGTTGATATGTGACGTGCTTCCTTCTATGATACACAAAAAATTGAGAGAGAGGTGGGAGAGAGTGAGAGTGTAGGTCAGAGTTACAGATATATGGTAAGTGACACATCTAGTCTTCCTACTTCATTTATTACTAATAAGCTGGAAAACCAAAATAAATCTATTATGGAAACTTTAAAGTCGACCATCAGTGATCCGTAAGAAGACATCTAATGATGCTTCTCTTTCATTCATACATAAAGGAATCTGTTATAAAATACAAAAAGACATGGGAGGTATAAGAACGGTACCTTTCAGCTAGAAGAAATGGATAAGAAGGAAACTTGTTAGTTTTATCTTCTGGTTGCGGTACAAGATATAAGCCCAAGTACTTTACCACTCAAAGGTCAGATAACATAAAAACATGAGTATACTATTACTCTTTGCAAACCCACCCGCCACCTGGAAAAAAAGAGAGAAAAAAATGCCTCTGTTGCACACAAAACTTGTTCTTCAGCTTTTCACGGCAACATGCGCGTATAGAATGTTTCATTATGCCTCGCCAAAAATCCCATTTAAGCAAGCAACTTTTTTCTGAATGAATTATTAGTCATTTAATATTTGGAAACATAATCAAGTGAATGATAAGATATATCTAAATGCTACCATCTTGAGTCTCTTCTGCATTTAGAGAAGCAGCAAAACTAATGAAAGTTAGTTTGACTATGTCGAAGGAATAGCATTTCTGGATGAAGGGGTACTATTTTCTAGGACATTGTTATCCATCCATTTGATACCATAAAGAAGCTATTAGAACAATGGAGGCACAAAAATTGTTGTTATTGTTTTTTAACTGAAAAGACATTAGCAAAGAACTTGTGACTCTGAAACACGCTTAAAACAAAAAATCATAGAAATAAAATTCCTGCGTGCTAGGTATATGAGATCGTGCATCACCAGAAGATGCAGGAATGCTGATGGTGGTCCGTTTGCCTCTAGAAATAGGGTAAGGAGTTATCTCCACTCCACTGACCTTAACAGCATAGTTAGCTTATCTGCATTTCATTTGGAAAAGGGCAAAACTAATAAAATTATAATCCATATAACAAACAGATAAATATCTCTCTTTTTCTTACAAACCAAATTTTTATTCTTAATAAAATAGTTTAGGGTTCCATTATCCAATTGATCATCAAAACCCATCAAAAACTCCAGATTATGTTTTTAAGACGTTAAATTTCAAGAAATATGAAAATCTGCAATGAAATCCGAAACCAATCAATTACTCCAGAAATATTAAACAATAGAGAATGGTCGAAAACCTAATCTTAAAAACAAATGAACCGGTGTGAAAAGAAGAAATTAAACTAACTGATTGACTAAACGGAACTCCAAAGTCTTAAATTTACAGTAGGAAATACAAAAATTAAAGTGAATTCGGAATCATACTGCAGTAGTGAACATCGGCGGACTTAGCAGAAGTCCAATGTACAAACAGATAAAGCGAGAAAAGAAGAGCAATGGGAGGCTTCAACTGAACCATGGCTAAGAGAGCGTGATGGCTCCTGGTTAAGAAGAAGGCGAAGGGATAGGATAATCTCATCGCTAACATGGGTTTAATTTCATCAGCGGCCCATGACGTTTAAGAAAAATCTCAATTGAGTCCCAAACTTTTATTTTCAAATTTAGTCAAAAAATTTCTCTCTTTTTTTTGGTTGGTTAAAAAAAAGAGAAATTGTAAACATGAAACTCTGCATGGCACTTCAAAATTAAGCCCGAGCCACATTTTTTCAAAAATTCATCTTTTCAAAACTCATTTTTAATTTCACGTTTTTCAATAAAGTAATTTTTTTTCAAAATTTTCTTCTTTTCTTTTAATAATATATTTTTCAAAAAATCACTATTCTAAAATGCATTGCTTAATTGACTTATTTTTTTAAAATTGCAGTTGAAGTTTTGAAAAGTGTAAATTGCATAGAAAGTATTTTTTAGGGAGAAAATAACAAACATTGAACAGGTGGAAAAATAACATCTTCAATCAGAGCTCCACACTGCCTTCGTCAAACTCGTTCTGTAATTGTCAACAGAAGAGCGAAAGGGCAGGAGAGATCAGAGAAATTTCATAAGATTCTCGCGGTAGATCAAGATTTTATTTTGTAGATTTCTTGGGTTCGAATTTCTCGATTTCATTAGCTTTGGAAAGAATTTGGAGATTCGGATAATTACTCCCACGATCTCACCAGGTTCATCCCGTTCACTTTACACCTATATGCTTATATTAAATCCATAAACTTGTGTAGATGATTATGAATAATCATATATTATAGGCAGTTTATTGTACTGTCAAAAGCTTCGGGGGACTGAATTATTCTGGGTTTGCTTTGAAAAATTAAAACCCTCTGGTAACTTGGTTGGTAGTTATTAATTGTTCAATCGATAGAGAAATGCGTAGAATTGTCTCTATTTTCATGTACTGCTTCTTGATGATAATCCCTACGGTTCAAATGGAGAAATAGCCAAATTTATAGAACAATTACACCATACTTTGTATTTAATAATAAATTTTCCGTTGTGAGCAAAAATATTTCTTTTTTCCTTCAAATTTTATGCAGAAATGCGATCATTGTGCTGATAGAATGGGTGAGAAATAAGTAAAAAATTGTCTTTAGTTTCATGTGCTGGCCCTTGTTGAAAATCCCGATAGTTCAAAGGAATAAAAGATTGGATCCATTAGTAAAGTTTAAAGAAACAATGATATTTTACTTTTATAGAGGGAGTTATGGATACAGAAATCTCCAGAAAATTATTGTACTAGAGTTCTTCAATGGTCTTACATTAGGTTGTCTCCATAGAACAGTGGGTGAGAAATATGTAGAAACGGTCTTTATCTTCATGTACTGCCTCTTGATGAAAATCTCTATATTTTGAATAACGAAATTATGGGACCCGCAGTCAAATCTATAGAACAATGATATTGTACTTGTATTGGGGGATTATAGATAAGAATTGTCAACAAAAATCTAATACTAAAGTTCTGAAATGGTCTTCCACTGAAGCTTGGTTTAATTTTACTTTTGCTATCTCATTGTTGTTTGCAACGCAGTTAATTTTTCTTTCCACTAGATATATGCATCTGTAGAATATGATTTAGTTGTATCGAGACCCCTTCATGCAAACTCTAAGTTAATAGTGGATATCAATCTCCAGACCTTAACAAAGGAGTGCAAGTTTCACCTTCATGATACAAGTGAACACTGGAAATTGTTATGAAGTGTATGAGTATCTATATTAGTTCTGGAAATTGGGGTCCATTTGATCGAAGGATTTGGACCAACGAACTTGAATTTCATAACAAGATTGCATTGCAGTTGTTTGAACATTTTAACATTTTTGAGTTATTATGCTTTTTAAGTCTATATCCAAACACATCAACCCATAGTATAATTCCTTCCTTCCTTGTGTTGTATTTGAGCAGATTTTTTGGAGTCAATTGAAAATCTCTATATTCGTTGCTAATTCTTGAAATTGCAGTTAGATGATAGGTCAAATTGGTTTAAATTCATTTATTGGACAACAAAATGAATTTGGCGGATTTGAAATCCATTAAAGAATGGAGAGGATTACCTAATACTCAAATTCGGGAGAATTTCAAATTCATCATAAAGAATTCTAAAATTGGTTGATGGATTAAGTTAAAGATTTGAAATCCATAATGAATCAAAACCAATAACTAATGAAATGGATTCGTCATTACAAATTTTGACATCTATGCTTGTAAATTTTGTTGATGCCTATAATTATTTTGCAAAGCCATTGATTTTAAATCCAATTAGTGGATTTTAAAACCAACCGATTTGATATCAATCCAAGCTTAATCATTCCTCAAATGCAAATCCATCAAAGTTCAACCATGTTGAACCAAACACAAAAGTATTATCAGTTAATATTTACTGGTGCTTCTGCATCTACTAGACAAAGTGCGGAGACCTACAAAATTCTTTCAGCTAACCTTATAATAGTAATTTGTTTCATTTTTTATTTTTATTTTTTTCTTTACCGTTTTTCTTTATAGATTGCACTCATAGTAAGGCAATTCATCCAAGATCAAGGTAAAAGAGTGTAGGATTCAAGGAAATATCAGTTGTCATGATGTAGTGGTGATAAAATTATCGGCATATCTTCAACACAATCATGTTAAGCAAGAGAAATAACATAATTTTTTCTCCTGTCCACCTCATCTTTTGAATGAAAGGATATTTAGCTTTCTTGACATGCATGGCTGGGTTGTTATGTTTCCTTTTACTGCTGGTTAACTGCAATCGGACTGAAAAGTTTATGCAACCATAGGCACTGTTAGAGAACTGTAATGCAGCTATAAACTTTTATTAGAGATTAAAATAGATAACTCGTAATCTAATGTTGGTAGTTTTGGTAGTTTTCCTCTGTCCGTAAATGCTAATAAATGTTGGTAGTGTGGTATTCATGAAAGTCTTCGTCTCTCTGTTTAGAAAATATCATTTTTAAATGTAAAATTCCGGAGAGCAATATACATATTAGTTTGTATAATATGGAGAGACAACGAATCATATTTGTTTTTGCTTTCTCTGTTAACTTCAGCTTGAGATCTTTTAAATAAGTTGCCCCCAACATATTTTGACAGAGATGCAAAAGAGAAATAAGCTGTTGTTTGAAAGTGAGTTTTTGAAAACCACTTGTCCTCCACACTCATTTTCAACTATGCGTTCTCCAAAGAAAAATAATCATTTTTCATGTTCTCCCATAGCTTTTCCCTACCTTTTATCACACATACTCCGAAAGAATCACTTTTCAAATAATCACTCCCACACAAGGGCTAAATTCTGGGAAAGAAATGTTAAGTGTAGAATCTACATGAAACCGGAGGGAAGAAGTGTCTCACAGAAGGACTTTTAAGAGTATTTTGGTTGATTTTTTTTTATTTTTTTTTTATCTTTTTGTCGTATGGGGTGGAGAAATGTAGAAACTGGTATATAGCCTCCCCCTTGTTTCTGTGAAAAATCGACTCAGGCTAGTTCTGTTTTTCTACCGGGCTAGATGCAGACGATATAGGTGTTTTGATTATCGTATCTCATTGTTCAGTTAATGTTATGGACTATGCAGTTCTAATGTTTTAATATGAGACTGAGAGCAGATGTCTGAAATACTGGAGTTGTTTGTGGGATGCTAATAGGATTGCATTGTATTGAATGAATTCTTGAAACAGATAGAATATATACTCTTAATGCAGCACTCACAGTTGCACAAAATCTGTTAAATCCAAACAATTGCCAAATGTAGTTTATGATGATATAAGTGTATGTGAACCTTCCCAATTTCTTCCTCTTAAAAAAATGTGGGTAAATTGTCTGAGCCCTCCCTAATGTTTGAATCCATATTCACTTATGTCTCTAATGTTTTTATATTGGCATTAAGTGCCTCAACCTTCTAATGAAATTAATCTCATTCATGGTTTCCGTCTAAGAAAACGTCAAGTGATCATGAAAATACAATTTATACTAAAGCTTAAATAAGGGGGGTGTGTGTGTGTGTAGGGAAAAAAATATCATCTTCTTCCCGGCCCCCCTTCCCCCACNCTCCGAACATCCCTCCCAGTTCACAGCTCCTGGTTCCACCCCCACCCCCACCCCATGCCATCAGCCCCCTCCTGTCACAACCCCCATCTTCGCATGTGGATGTTTGGTGGGTGGTGGTGGTTCCTTCATTTTCTAGTACACACCCCTTCCCCCGCTTTTGTTACATTTCAGCTTCGAAGCCTCGAGCATTTTCTTGAAAGATCATCTATTGTTCCTTAGGCAACTAGCTGGAATGAGTACGGACTAATTCATTGAAAAAGGGGTGGTTGAGGAGCTTAATGCCAAGGCAAAAAGACCTTGGGGACAGTACTTGCAGTTTACCCTAAATATATGTGCAATGCTATGGACTTACAGCTTAATGTTTCTTCCTTCTTGTTCTCTGGGGGTGGGGGCTTGTTGTAAGAGAAAATTTCTAGTACTCTAGGAGTACTCAACTCAGTATTCCTCGCCACTTGAAAATTGACATGTTTATTTTTCATTCATGCCTGGGTCCAATTAAATAATGGGTCTAACCTATTTAATACACTGAAGGTGTTGAGCAAAAAATTATAAGGCAAATATTCTAATCAATGTATTAAAATTTATTCTTTCTATAGTTTAATGGAGAATTATACATGTTGCCTTCCTGAATTCTGTGTTTTGCTTAATGGCTACGTTCTACCCAATCCAGTTGTTATTTATATGTATTCTGCTTTACTTCATGTATGTTCTGTTTGTACCTCCTTTATAACCAGTTGAATGGTAATTGAATTGAGGTAGTGTGTCCTTTCTGTAGAAGTTTGAATATGTTCCATAACTTGGCTCCATGTCCACAGCTAATGGCAAAACCAAAATCACGACATACGGGAAAGAAGAAAAAAAATCAAGGTGCCCCAGAAGTGGACTCAGCCGATGAAGATTGTTGGGTGGTGGTCAAGAAGCAGAGAGTTACTATTTTAATCCCACCATTGTCCAGTAAGGAACAGCCCATAAATCCTAACACTGCAGACCCTCAGATCCAAGAGCCCGGAAAAACTAATTCTGAGCCACAGTATCCATCAGGTACACGTGTCCAAATGCATTTGTCTCCTGCAAGGGAGAAATCCATCTCGGTGTCTCCGGAGGAGGATCTTCCGCCGGCTAATATAGTTCATCCTTCTGAACCTGTTCTACCATCCGAGCTACAGCACAGGGTTGATTTGGACAATTCACCAATTCATAGTTTTAGAGAGGATGAAATGATAGGATTTGGCGGCACGTCAAAAGTGAGTAAGAAGTTTATGATATTTACTGATACAAGCACACTGCTAAATCGAAGAATGAGAGCATTATATCTCGAGAAAAAACTCCGTGGTGCTGGAGGATTGAACAACTGGCTAGTTTCTCTAGGCCTTAGCCGCTTCATAACCATTTTTCAGAGCCGGAGTGTCAACAAATTTCAGTTGGCTAATCTTACCATGCAAAAGCTTAAAGATATGGGTGCAGTAGCTGTTGGTCCTCGTAGAAAGCTTATGCATGCCATTGACTGCCTTTGCCAACCCCATTGTTTCGAGTATCCATGAGTTCTGATAGAATGTGCAAACAAGAAGAAAGACAATGTCCAATGATCATAACGTGTGTGCTTGTTTTTGTGTTTAGTCACGTCCTGTATCGTCTTTGAGTAGAGCTAGACTGGATGATTATCCTTAAGTCGAACATTTATTCTAGTATATTGCCATGGATCCTGATTATCAATTAGTACAAATGTCCAAGGTTGTTGGCAATGTTTGTGTTTTGTTATACAATTTTCAAAGCATTTTGTGAACTCGAAGATTCTCCGATCTCATTGTCTATAGCCAGGCCAGCACTTGCTCAAGAAAACCCAATTCAGTCGAAGTCCTGTCTATCTAGCCGTCTCGACGGCATGGCATGCTTTAGGCACGGACGATCTGGTACTGTATGTGCTGTGTCAGGCCCCACATGTATTTTAAAAAGAAAAATGAAGAGAACCGTGCTACTTGAACAAGGCCAACAGTCCCCCATGCTCCTGTTTGAACAGTGCCTACGGAATAATCCAAATGAAAAATGAGAAATGGCCTATGCAAACATATGCAAAAACTTCGTTTATTAGAAATTTGCTTGATGAATATTGGAAAATTGATCAATTATGTAATTATTATTGTTCGTTCCCAACATCTAGCCCTTAATATACGAATATATGAATAACCTAATCAACACAAATAATAATCTTCTATTTTATGATGATTGAAAGTGCGGTATCAACCATACGATGCCCATACACGTTTCGTGTGTATCTAAGAGGAATTGAAGATAATGGCATTAAAACGACAACGTAGATTCTTGGCAAGATCCAAGTAGAAATAATCAAGCATGTAACATCAACAATCACATATTACGACAATATTTCGCAAATTTACAAATACTAAAAAAAATAAAGAATTAACATATCTAAACTTGATGGTACGTAATACTAGGTGGTGGGACCCAAATATATCATAGCATTAGAATATGAAGATATTTGGACTCCATCATTGTCTCCCCATAAATTGGCTTTGTAAGAGAATCTTTGGTGGGTGTAATATTTTTAAGATCTCCTTTCAATTTGAGAGGCATTTGGCTAATGCTTTTCCCACTCAAATTTGCATCAAAATCAATTATTTTTTAGAGAATTCTTTTGGCAAAGTGACAAGAAAAGAAGGGAACATGACATTGATTCTTATTCTTGCCAATACATAGAAAAGGTTAATAAAAATCAAGAAAATGTTTACGTCCCTTTACAATCTTTCTCTCTGCGTATTGCATTCATAGCCACACATTTTATTATTGGAATTTATTTAATCTTGGGACCAAATATTATTTTATTGAAATCTTGCACTATGTGGATGCTAAGTAGATAATGATCTATTCTTCTTTATTTTTAATTATTCTTTTTTTTATTTATTTATTACAACAAAAAGTTGTTTTGATTTTGTGTTTTGCCGTTCTATGTTGTATTACGTGTGATACGCCGTCTATTTAAAAATTATAACGATGTGGGTGCCATGTAGGTAATGGTATTTTTTAAAGGATTTAACTTTTATTTGTCACACAAAAAGTTGTTTATATTTTGAGTTTTGTCGTTCTATGTAGCATTACGTGTGATAAATCGTCTATATAAAATTATGTGATGTGGGTGCCGTGTAGGTAATGGTAGGTTTTCTTCGTTTTTAATTTTAATTCATTTTTCTTCACAATCAAAAGTTTTTATATTTTAAAATAGTAAGTTTTGTCTGTATTTGTTGTATTACGTGCGTTATGCCGTCTATGTAAATATATTTTATTTTTGTTTCTCATAGTTAAAAGTTGATAATGATATTTTATTTTTTATTTTTTTGTTTTTTGTTTTTGTTTCTCATAGTTAAAAGTTGACAATGATATTTTTTTTTTTTAATTTTTGTTTCTCATAGTTAGAAATTGATTTAAATTTAAGTGGATAATAGAAATTACCTTTAAATTTAAAGAAAATTTCTTACGCATTCCAACAAACTCTATATTTTAGAGTATTCTCAAGAAATTCTTTCTTTATAAAAAATATTTTATGTATTTACAAATAAAAAATATTTTTATACACTTCAACAAGCTCTCTATTTTGGAATTGGCTCTTCATTTTGCTATTTTCAAAATATATTTATTGATTTCTCTTCATTTTCATTTGACATAATTTTTTATATGTCGATTAATCAATCAATTTAAATGTAGTTTAAGAATCAGAGTATTGAAATATTTGATTTATTAGATACAATCATTGTATGTTAAGCATTGACTCCCGAAATTTGGAGAGTCAGAACTCTGTATTTCTTGAAACTCATTTTTTTTTAAAGGAACGACTCTCTAAAATTAGAAGTATTTTGTGTTTAAAAAGTCTTTCGAAGACGATCTTCGCTTTCTATTTTACTTTTTAAAAATAATATTATATATTTTTGGAAATATACAAATTTCCCCACTGAGATGAAGGTCAAGT
This sequence comes from Fraxinus quadrangulata, assembly GCA_903798255.1. NCBI lineage: Eukaryota > Viridiplantae > Streptophyta > Magnoliopsida > Lamiales > Oleaceae > Fraxinus > Fraxinus quadrangulata. The sequence continues at coordinate 10,162 of CAIGRB010160229.1, forward strand.
TGCATTAAACATGGTTTTCAATAAAGCCGAATCAAACTCTAGTACTGACCTATTGCGCTCGCTCGAGTAAATTATAATCCTCTTGGAATATATTATGGACTAAATATTCTATGCTTTAAACTTAATCCAGAGTTAAAAATTAAAAGTAATATTTTGAGTGAACCCCATCAGTCGTTGAAGAATGAGGTTGTGGGATCTACAGTTGAGCTCCTCTTTGAGCCCCATTCTCGGGACGAAATGTATTTTGAAATAATATTTTTTAGGAGAATTTATGGTTAAAAAATAAAAAAAAACCAATTTACGTATAAAATATTTTATGAGAGTATGTGCAGTTGAAAATGAATTTTAAAAAATATTTTTTTTTTGAAAAATGATCGCCAAACACGGGCAAAATATCATTTACTTATAGTGGATAAGAGTTATCCTGTTCATTATTGACATAACAGTACCACGTCAATAATCAGGCCTACGATTTTTTACAACTAATTTTATACTTAAAATAGTGGTAAGTAGTAGTAATCGAAGTGTATTGAAATGACAATCATGCTTGGTGAACATCATAGTATATGTGATCAAATTGTACATTCCGTCACTTGTCAAATCAACAAGAATAATGTACACTACAAGGTATAAAAATGATAGTACATGTGACTTTGTTCTTGAAATGGTTGGACCAACTATGTGTTCTTAGGGAGTGGATGTGGACACCTCCAATGACTCAAAGAGCCTGAACTGACACACATTGTGTCCTTTTGCCTTCTCTTTTCTGATACTGTCTCTCGTATATCAAATCATAAATTCTATTAAACATTTTCAAAATTCATAAACAAAGAGAGATGCTGCACGTACACGGGAGTTGACATAGTAACACTCCGATGTACACTCCCACAATTATTTTATTGGCCACGGGCCCCTCTCTTGTGAGGGGACTGTACATTTAACATTTTTCTAAACTATTTGGTGCCTATTCTTTAAAAAAAAAAAAAAAAATTGAATAGTATTTTAAAAGAATGTACAATTAAAAAGTAGAAAAAAAAATTTGAGTTTATATGTATAATATTTTATTATGTGAATATGTTGTTGAGAATGATGCTACAGAAAATAAAATGTTGAAAAGAATGGAAATCAAACAAACGCGACAATGGAAAAGGAAGAGAAATTTCGTGAAATTTAGCCAATATTTATCTTTCATTCTTTCAAAATTCTTTTTTCTAAATACGTATTTTTAACCACATTCACACAATAAAATATTTTATACGTAAATCTAAAAAAAAATTATATTTTTTAACCACACATTATCCAATAAATTACTGTTCAGAACAACATTTTTTCCAAAAAAACAAAAATGACCAACAAACACGGGCTTAAAACAAATTGCACTAATGGTCTTTAATAGTTGTTGGAATAACAAATTAATAGTGATGATCTTCTACTCGCGGTGACCAAGAGTTGTTACGTCTATTGTGATTGTGATAACATCTGATATTGTCACGTCAACAGTGAAAATGTGAGTTGACAACACCGATGTTGTCACACCTACAGTGTGTATAATAACTTCTGCTCATTGTGAGCAGGAAATCAAGTCAAAATAAGTTAATGCCTACAAAAGGAAAAAAATTACGATGATTTTCAACAAAAACAATTCAAACCTCGATTCTCCTTAAAACCTGTCTCATCACTCTAATATTTTAGGCACCGTTCACATTAAAAACTGCAGTCATATAAGAATCATGTGACAATCTAATATATACACCTTTTATTTTACTAACTTGCTAGTCGAGAAAATAGTAGACTGTTACAACTCAATTATTGATGATCATGTAAACAAGTTTCATTTTAGGCACTGTCCACATAGAGAACTATAGTCTAATTTTATAAAGTTGTTAGATATACGTGAATCTTTGACGATATAATTAAAACCCTTTTTATAGTACTAAGTTGCTAATCGAGAAATAGCCGACACTACAACTCAAATCATGATGCTCCTAAAAATATGTTTCGTATTTATATTTTAGGCCCTATCCACTTTAAAAACTAATTTCAGATATATAATGAACAATGTAACATGTACATTAAAACTTATATAATGTCAATTTAAAATACAGTCAGTTTACTCATTCAATATTTTCCCTCTATATCATTTTGATCAGTGACAGAGCCAGGATTCAATGGTACGGAGGACTATTGGGTTGGACAGTAGAAAAAAAGGGACTATAACAATTTCCTTTTTTTTTTGTAACAAAATTTGGCTTGGCTGGAGTGAGCAAGAGCCCACCCCTATCTCCGCCCCTGATTTCGATCACTTCTTCTAACCCATTTTTTTTTATTTTTTTTTATGTACAAATAACAAAATTCATCTAATATTATAGGTCTAACTTGCTCGTCGTGAAAGGACTAACAGTACAACTCAAATCTTGATGTTCGCGACATACTTTAATAATTTCATAAAGTTGAAAATATATATATACTAATCATGCGACTATTTAAAAGATGTACTCTTTATATGATAATCTTGCCAGTCGAAAAATAGCTGACATTACAACTTTTTTCTCAAATTTGTATGAGCAATCACACAGTCCGACAGTTACTGGCCAAAACCTGATACCCGTTCCAAACATTGTATTTGAGAGTAATACCTATTGTGGATATGCACACAGAATCTCCAAGCTAGCACCTTCAAAGCTTTTTCATTCAAAAATGGCGATTTTAGCTAAGCCCTCATGCACTCTCCTCTTCATTTTGACGGTTTCCGTTATAGTTGTCTACACCACCGTTCGCAGCCACTTGAACCACCACGCCGCCGCCTCCGCCGTGAAAAATCTGTACTACAGAAACGCATTCCTTTCTTTTTCCAGTGAATATACTATCGCCGCCTACCTACACCACCTCACCCTCCAACCCCACCTCGCCGGCACGCCTGCAGCCATCAACACCGCTCTGTATGTCAAAGCCCAGTTCGAAGCCCATGGCCTAGAGACCCGTTTCGCCAACTACTCTACACTCCTTTCTTATCCGAAGCACTCGTCCGTTTCCGCGCAATTTAGCAATGGCACCACTGTTTCCCTTCCTCTGTCCGAGCCTAACGTCCCTCAAAACGGCGTCGTAATGCCGTACCACGCATACTCCCCCTCCGGCAAGGCTTACGGTAAGGCGGTGTTCCTGAACTACGGGAGACAACAGGACTACCATGCGCTGAGTGCGAATGGAGTGGAGGTTAAGGGATGCGTGGGAATAGTCCGCCGAGGTTGCGGGCTGTCCAGGTACGAGGTGGTAGAAAATGCCGCGGCGCACGGAGTGGCGGCGGTACTTATGTACACCGAGGGTGGGCCCCTCAGTGATATTAATAATTCATTTCGTGGGGGTGTGGAAAGGGGGACTGTAATGAAGGGTTTTGGGGACCCTCTGACTCCAGGATGGGCCGGAATTAATGGCGGTGAGAAGCTGGACCCAAATGACCCGCGGGTGACTCAGAAGTTTCCCACAATTCCATCGCTTCCGGTGGCAGAGGCGGTGGCTGAGAGTATACTGAGTTCATTGGAAGGGCCCATTGTGCCCTATGAGTGGAGGGATAGCCTAAATGGTAGAATTAGACGGGTGGGGCCTGGCCCGACCATGCTCAGCTTTGAATACGAGGTTAGATTGTTGGTTGGTTGATTTTTGTTTATAATTATAGCTGATGATGATGTATAAGGATGTTTTCTTGCTCACGTATGTTTGGTTTCTTTTCATGTGTGCATAATGAATTATATATAAATGCATACACAGAAAACAAATTCTTGTTGCATTTATATATGTGCTAAGTTGAACAGAAACAGAAACAGAACCAGAAAACTCCACATGAAACGTTACATGTTCATATATGTTTGTATGCTTTTGACCTGGGACGTTTACAGTCATTTGTTGTTGTCTTTGCTGGTTTTGGAATGCGTTTGATGCAAAATTGACTTTAGGGACAGTGTTTAACAAAAGTTTGAGGTAACTAGTTGTTTTCCGGTGGCAATCGTGTAATTTTGTTTCTGATAATGATTTTTTAGCAAGCAAATGAACTTTGGAAATGTTTTCATTGATAGAACTTGTTTTACTAATCTCTCTGGCTAAAATTTGTGCTAGTTTTGAGCCTTTTGGTTTTGCTATGTTTGATGGAAGATTCGCCAGTAATTTAAGGATACAATATGAACAGACTTTTTTTTTGTGTGGCAGAGAGAAAGAATCTAGCTGTTTCAGAGATCTTGTTAACCAATTTTAAACGTGGGCATGTCTGTGTTTAAATTGTGTGTAAGTTGTTTGTGTTACATTCTATTCAGGGTGAGCAAAAGATGGCAACCATCCATAATGTTTTTGGTGTCATAAGGGGATCAGAAGAGCCGGATCGGATCGTGCTTCTGGGCAACCATAGAGATGCATGGACTTATGGTGCTGTCGACCCAAATAGTGGAACTGCTACTCTACTTGACATTGCTCGTCGATATGCCCGACTTTTGCGCTTAGGGTGGAAACCGAGAAGAACAATTGTTCTTTGCAGTTGGGATGCTGAAGAATTTGGGATGGTAGGTAATATTCTTTCTCATGTTATAGCACCATCTGAGGGTAGAATGAGGCGACATTGGATAATCTCTATCTTTGATGGCATTATGCATTTGAATAAAAGGGGATAAGACTACGACACTTGCATAACTTTTTGATGTGAAAGAGATTCTTGTGGACATCGCTCCATTTTTGGGAATTAAGCTTCACTTTTTGATGAAGACAGGTCATGAGGCGGTGTTCACATATCCAAGTTAGCATTTTTGGCTTAGCTAAACAGTTAATTTCAAGTAACTTTTTTAGCCAAATATCTTTGATGTTTTTTCAGTCACTTATTTGTTTGGATTTTCAGTAGAAAATATTTTTTATAACAGTATGTCTTACTGTCGAAAAAGGCGAGTTTACTTTATTAAGCTTAGCCAAACACGACTTCATGTCTCACATTTGCACGAGGAAACCCTGTTGTGCAATAAGAACATTTTAGAGGTTCATTTGATTCAATTGTCAGTACTTAAAAATGTTTTTCATTCTCTGGAAAATGCCCCGTGCTTGTATTCTTTTTAGTTGTTGTTTGTCCATTTTTTCCCTCCACACTCGAATATACATTGCAGCTTTTTGAAAGGGCCCGACAATTTATAGGCTTCTTCTTTGAAACCCAAAATCAACTTGCTTATTCTCTTCGCATGGTTTCAGATTGGATCTACAGAATGGGTTGAGCAAAACCTCGTGAATCTTGGCTCTAAATCTGTAGCCTACCTTAATGTGGATTGTGCAGTTCAAGGGCCTGGGTTTTTCGCTAGGGCAACTCCTCAGCTAGACGATCTTCTTGTCGAAGTGACAAAGAAGGTACATGAAGCAACTTCAACAAGCAAATAAAACCTTAAATTGCACCTGCATTTTGCACGTTCTAGGCAGTGGTGATCTTAAATGTCAGCAATTTTTTTGCGTGCCTAATCAGGTTAAGGATCCTGACTTGAACAACGTAATTTTATATGAACGGTGGAGATCTGCCAATAAAGGTATCAATGTAAGTTCATTTTATGACATCCTTCTTGTTGCTAATCAAATATTTATGCAGCATCTATCCCTCTGTGTGGTTGTGTATGTTAATGTACGACCTTCTCTGTCTTAAGGATCTTGTAAACATCATGTTTTTTCGATGATTTATGATTTGTCTTTGAAAAGGAAAGAATTTGCAGTGATAACATGAAATGAATAAAATAATCTCTCAATGAGTTTATTCCAAATAATAGGACCTGTATCCATGTCATCTATAATTCTCTAAAACTGATGCAGTGAAAGGAATGACATACTTTGTACAAAAAACACACAGTATTTGTCAATAAACTAATCAATAACATTTTCTCTCTTTGGTTATTCATTGATCCATCATTCATAGCTATCGAAGTCAAACTTATATTCTATGCTACTAAGTGTGATTAGATTTCAATACAAATTTAAGTCCTCAAGAATATTGGCATGATTATTATTATTTAATTGTTTGGGCAGCAGATCCAGAGACTCAGTGGAGTTGATTCGGATTTTGCTCCTTTTTTGCAACAAGCTGGGGTTCCTTCTATTGATTTATATTATGGAAGCGGTACTTCTCTTCCACTTTAATGCATTTAACACAATCACTTTTTGGCAAAAACTTATAATCGAAAACTTTAAAAGAGAGAAATTTTTAACATGAACCTTGCTCTGCATGCAACTTTAGTTAAGGAGTAGTTTTTGTGCTAATGAGTTTTGTAAATAATTTTCAATTTCATGCAGACTTCCCAGTCTATCACACAGCTTATGACTCCTATAATTGGATGACGAACTTTGGTGATCCATCATTTCAGCGGCACATAGCAGGTAGCTTCTGGTTTTATTTTGTTCCTGCCTTGAAATCGTTTGTGGTTTCGACTTTTTGTTTACCTAGGTTTGATTATTTATGATTTTCTAGTATGGTCTCGGGTTCTTGAGATTTCATGACTCTTTCCTTTATTTGCTTCAGTGACAGGCATGTGGGGACTTCTTGCTCTTCATTTGGCTGATGATCCAGTTCTACCTTTTAACTACCTCTCTTACGCTACTGAATTGCTGGTAGAGAATTTTTCTGTGATTGTCATTCGGTTTCTTTTATTTTTTAGGTAAAACAAGTTACTGTTCGAAAATTGTGCAAGAATTGACTGTGGAAATTATATTGTTGGATTTTGACATGCTAATCATAATCAATTTTCACTTGGAAGTTGGTGAAAATCTCTAGCATTTGGAAACACTTCTATGCCAATGTTCAATTTCTACTTAATCTTTTGGGTCATTAATATGCTGTCGTTAACATGCTACTTTGCATAGCCACTCGTTTTTTGCTATTTATATGTTAAACATATACGAATTCTACTTTGCACACTGCTTTGTTATTTTCTCTAATAATAACGTAACGCAATACTGATAGTTGCATCATAGAAATACATCTTACAAAGTTTCCCACTAAAGATCTATGTTTTAAGGTACTCAATCTCAGAACGTTCATTCCATCTCTCTTTTTTCTTCGCTTCTGGTGGTTTACTTGATGTTTTCTACAGGAGTATAAAAATGTGTTGAATAATTTGTTGGAAGGGAGAATCTCGTTGCATCCTATTGCTACTGCCATCAAAGAATTCACAGCCGCTGCTAATGAAACCGAGGAGGACGCCAAGGTTAACTTGTTGAAAGTTTTCATTTCACATAATAGAAAAGGAAAACATAACACAGTTGTGGCATTTTTAGTAAGTTGAATAGACAGTTGACAGTAGTAAAAATAAAGAAGCTAAATCTTCTTTGTTGTACTGCTGTCTGGTATGATCTAATATTACATACCAAAAATGCACTTGATTAACTAGCCTTGCGATATTTATATAGAGAAGTGAATAATCACCGATGAAGGAAAAATGGAAAGGAGAAGTGATCGTGGATGCACGGAAAATGATTCGATGCATCTCGTTAATTTAATTTTTGTGACTGCAGAAACTGAGAGAGAATGAAAACCTGGATGAATCTTTGATTTTGAGGAAGCGCATGTTAAATGATCGATTAATGCTTGCTGAAAGAGGCTTCTTAGACTCGGATGGCCTTCAAGGCAGGCAATGGTGCAAGCATCTTGTAAGCATACTCCTTTAGTTCTACGTGCACACTTCTATATTTTAACCTAGCTGAATTGTGTTTTCTTTAATTTAGCCCCCATCTGGTTTAGTTAAAAACTAGATTTTTATTAGATTTCGATAAAAGTTAATGAAATGTGTAGTTGAAAAGTCATAAATGTTGTGGGTCTAATGAAATGTGTGATTAAAATTGAGTTTGAAATTGTACATGTATTCTGTATTTAAGAAGTATCTTGTGTTGAAAGTTTTGAAATATTATGGTTGTGCTACGTTAGAATTAGGCCATTAATTTATTGGCTCTTTGTCAATACTAACTCTGAATGTTCTACCTGTTCAATGCAGATATATGGGCCCCATGGTGACACTGGAAGCAAGACCGAGTTCTTTCCCGGAATAATTGACGCGACTTCTCAAAGCACGAGACTAGACGAGGACGAAAGGCAGGCAGCCATCCGGCATGAGATCTGGAGAGTTGCTAGGGCCATTCAAAGGGCTGCCTGTGCTCTAAAAGGTGAATTAACCTGTGGGTAGTCTTCTGTCATGTTCATACAAAGTAAGCTTTAACATGTTTAGAACTGTAAATATGGCTCCTTTTTTGTCCTATCGGCCGTGCTTTTCTTGAAAGTTTTGTTGACATGATCATTGATCTCGATACAAATATGAAAGAATTATAGTCCTCTAGAATTATGTTTTGAAAACTTACGTGTTGACGTGTCTATACTTGTGCTTTGTGCATCCGTTATTAGGACATGACTTTTGCAACCACAATAAGGTGAATGGAAAGGAAGAAAGGAAAAGAATTAGGAGAGGGAGTTCCGCTTTACATATAAACCACAATCTGTAAAAATTCTTCAATATCTCGAAGCGGGGAAGTAGGAGAGAATGTATGAATAATTATATGTTAATAACACAGTTTTTATTACTTTTGGTTTCACATTTTATTTGTACATGAAATTTTAAATCTTTGCTCTTTAATATACTTGCGTCAAACTTTTTATGAATGCGTTTTGTTCTCAACCTTTAAATAATTGTCACATCTCGGCTAAATCTGTTGAGAGAGCGTCAAACGACTTATTTGTCCATCTATACTTTTAGAAAACAAAGAATGCAAAAGTGAGAGAGAAGATTTTTTCTTCATTCAAAAGACCTAAAAATATATTTTGATAAAAATCATTCAAGGATGACGAGTGTTGCTTAATGAAATGTTGAAGATGAGAATTCCACTTCGGAACATAAATTTACAATAAACAATGTTTGAGGACCTTAAATGTGATGTAATAAATAAAAAACTGTGTTTTAAATATATTTATTCTTTTAAGTATAAAACAATAATATTATGGTAAAATTATTGACTATTGGATGTTTTAAATAGCCAAAAACAGAGAGAAATCAAAATTGATAAAAATATATATATTAATTGAACGCGCCAGGTAGGGGTCGAACCTACGACTTTCTGCTTAGGAAACAGACGCTCTATCCACTGAGCTACAGGCGCTTTTATTACATTTAGTCTTAGTTGTGGTTATATACTTTTACTTTTTGCCTTTCAAAAGTAAAGAACACATCTTCTCACCTCTTATTCTCTCGTTACCAAAATTGCAAACGAGGATTTTGAAAATTACGCCATCACCACATCTCTCGCTACCTATACTACTAAATAGTCTTTTTCTACTTTTCAGTCATCTAGGATAATGAGCATGTTTGGTTGCAAAAACTCAATCCATTTTCGTTGGTGAATTTGCTGCAATATTTGTGCATTCTAAATTTGTTGCGTTTCTAACGACGTCTCAAACTGGCAATTTACAGTCGAACATAACATCCATACAGAAGAAGATAAAAAAGAAAGCTTCTACTCTACTAACGATTCTGTAAAAATCAAAATTACGAAATTCACTTTCTGGTGGAAAATACTGGAGCATAAGTTCTATCAATCTCACTAAAAAATTAAAGCGGCATAGCCGTTTCTTTTACAGTTCTATCCTCTACTGTGTACATAAAATGTCAAAACAGAGGAGATTAAAGATAATAGAAACTATACCCGCTTTACAACAAAACCTTGTTATATGCACGACGGATTACAGGATTTATCTCTATGTTGTATATATATAAAACTGCCAAACCATCCAAATTCACAGCGAAAAAACCAGCTTCGTATACTCTGCCTTGCTTTCTCATCTCCGAGTCCCATGTTTTCTAAATTTTAACATTTCTTTGTGGTCTAGGAGGCATATATGAGACAATGGCATGGACCAATTCCTCCTAATTGTATATTTTAACAGGCTTCTCAAAGGTGTGGCGGTTCTGCAATCACCACAAAATGCCAATAAACGAAAGGCGTTGAAACATACGATATTACAAGGATAATCTTTTTTTTTTTTTTCTTTTTTTGCGGAAAGAGATTTTTGATTTAATAAACCTGTACAAGAGTCAAATTGTACGTTCCCATGGCAATGCAAGAAATATACCTGGTTTGCAGCATAAGTCCTCTTAGGAGTAGCATCAGTGTGTTCCAACCCAAGGTACTGCTCCCAAGCACCGTATACATCTCTCCTCTGAAAAAGAACACACATTTCCACAATTTTAATAAGGATTTGAGAGAATGAATAAGATAAACGACTTAGTACTGAAAGTAATGACCTGAAAACGGATGGATACAATGTCTGAGTCCTGAAGATACTCTGGACGTCCCAGCGACATAAATGCAAATTTCCACTGAACATTAACAGAATAAAGGATCAAATGATTATGCAGCATGAAAACTTTTAGCAAGTGCTACATGATTGTATTGAAAAATATATGTAGTATTCATGTAAACAGGATAACATAACATACCTTAGAATACTCCTCGTCTGGAACCTGCAATTTCTTCTGAATCCGCACTTTAACATCCGCTAAAATTTCGCCTTCATGAACGACCAAAAAGAAGGGTTCTCCAAAATTCTGGACTTGCTATTGAATAACATTTTAAATATATATGTTGGTATCAAGCTCATATTTGTTTGATAACTTGAGTTCTACCGATAAACAACCATTGCACTAGATAAAAATAAAAATATTGATAATCCTCAAATACCATTTGGTTCTGTGCACTCTCTTTTGTGAAATGGTAAACATGAATCAAGCGGTCATTGGGACCGAGCTTTTTCTCTTCTTCTGGAATCTGAGACAGATAACAAATTGGAAGAATGACATCAAAAGTTGTAGCAAAATCAAAATAATTGTTGAAGTAGAAAAAAAACCATACAAAATTTTTCAAATTGTAAAACCATGGTGTCAATGACCAAAGTTCAAACCAGCTCAATAATTCATGTCATTAGATGTAAAAGCTATTAAGATAAACCAGGTTCCTAGACAGGAGACAACACCGTGTATGCATGTGGGGAAGAGAATGAGCAAAAATTGTAAGAGGGCAATTCTAATGGCAAGGGAGCTCACCTCCTCAGCCCGCAATGTCCAGTACTGGTCATTTATATTCTCAATTTTCTCAATGAGAGGAAAGATCTGTAGATTTGTCAAGAAAATGGATTACAACATCATCTACGAAACTTGTATCAATAAAAATTAAAATCCACTTAATAATAACAAGCAATTGCTTTTGCAATGCAGAATATAAATTTTTTGACCTCAAATATAGTGGCAACATGTCCTCTAACAGGAATCGAAAAACCATGCAAAGATCCATTCTCAAAGAAGTAAACACAGAAGCTAATAAAATATAAAGGCTAAAACAGGATTTAACTCAACAAATCTAGGCATGTGACAGCCTACAAATACAGAAAAAGCTTCAGCAAGATGATCATTACCTTATAAATCTTGTGGTAGAAAACTTCAAGCAATCTAAGTTCTGCATTTGGGTGAGACAAGTCCACCTGTTTCAGCATATAACAACTGTAAGAAATTGTCACTCATTTTCTTGCCTTCTCTGTAAGTAGGATCTAGAAAAGCACTTGGCAAGTAGGACCAGAGGTAAATAATTGCTAGTGAACTGCAGTTGTCATATTTTTTCCCACAAGACTAACAAAAGATTTCAACTAACGGCTAGGGGAAATTTCATGAAAGGTACATATAGCACTGTCAGTTATTAAGATCAATGACGTGCTATAAAATAATTCATAGCACCGAACTAACCTTCGTTTTGATCTCGTTAAGCACATCTCCTACAGTGCTTTGTTTAGGCAATCTAATGTTGAGAATTACAGCCTGAAAGAACAGTGTGTCCTAGATCATACGATGTTATACAACTCAAATTGACGATGAGAGAACAAGCAATGGAATCTGTAGTTTCACCTACCTCGTCCTTTGTGGCATGATGAAAGGCAACTTTCAGAGTTTTAAGACATTGCAATTCAGGAAGAGGAATATCCAGAACTTCATAATACAGAATATCAGAGATCTGCACAGGAAAGTTATCAATTCATTGACATCATAGGCCAACCTCAATTGTCAAACACAGGAACATACTGAGCTGAAACCATGTCAGAGATACCTGATTGTAGTGGCCAAGCATATCTAACAACTGCTCAACTGATCTATATTTGATTGGATTGGGATACCTGATTGTAGTGGACAAGCATATCTAACAACTGATCAACTGATCTATATTTGATTGGATTGGGCTTTGGTTGCTGAGAATAGCAATTGTGAGGTGTAAGACGGATTTTAGATGGATCATCCAAACCGAGGTGTTGAGCCACTCTTTCAACAACATCATCGTAAGTGTGGTTCTTTGATCTAGAGATTTATGCCAAAGTTATAACATATAAGACTAATAAAAAATGTAATACAGACTTAAATTAACAACCTACTAGTAATAGTAAAGAACAGTTTCGAACTGTATCAGAAATGACAACAGGATCGTATACTCACAACTCTAGGCTGAAACCATCCTCCTTAGGTCTTTCCAGAGCTCGAAAATGAACAATCTGCGAAGAGCCATTTCGAATTAAAAGAGAGAAGAATTGGTAGGGACATGCAAAAGCACCATAATAACAGGCTTAGTCACCTAAAGATAGACAACAGCGTTACCAAGGATACAGATGTAGGGCTTAAACGAGAGCAGAAGCAATTTATTTTAGAAGACTTTCACGTGCATCCACTATGCTGTCTTATGCGCTATATCAATTATCTTATCCACCAAAAGATAAAAAGCAATTGCAACAACTAAGCTATATTCCCAATAAATTAGGTTTGGCTACGAGAATCATTTTCTCCTATTCTGTTCGGTTCTTTGATATATCTACGTGAAGATCGAAAGTGATTAGATCCTTGACAATCAATATCCGTGTTAGTTTTGGTCGAACCCTCCATCTTCTAACCTATTATTCTGAGATTGCAATACTCTATGAATGGGAGCCTCTTTGAATCTACGAAAAGCATGCCGCAACAACTAAGTTGAAATTCCCTTAATTTATTGTAAATTAGTGACACCTTCACTTGCAGGCATATATTAAAAAAAATACAATTAGAAAGAAATGAATTAAACATGAGATTGACCTGGCGGTTTTTTACATATGCCAAAAATGAAGGAACATCAGGAAATTGGAATTGTTCTTTCCCAGGCAGAAGCCGCTTCTGAAAGCAAATGATGTCCCCATCTTCAATCTGAATAGAAGAAGAAAGCAGAGACAGAGAGAGGGGTGGGGTGGGGTTGAGTAACAAAGAGAAGGACAATGTATTCAAATGGTAAAAGTACAATACAAAAATAATTACCTGGCTAAACCGGAAAGAAGCTCTCTTGTCAAGGGGTTCACACATGACAGAAGGCTCAAATTTTATTTCCTGTAGAGATGACAAACAAGAACATTGCTGAATGTAGTGATCTTCAATACATAGAAAATCCTTCTTCAGTAACAAGAGACAATACAAATGGTTTTCTTAGTGTAAGTGTGTAACACATGCGAGCATGCTTGCGTTACGATGTACCTCAAAAAGTTCAATCTCTTCACCAGGAGCAAATCCAGCCAATTCATTTAGTTTTGTTAGGATCTCAATGGGCTTCCCAGAGCTTTTTACAAAAAACCTACCAACATAGCTGGAAATAACAAACAAATGATGTAGTCAAAAGGCTTGCACTAAAAGTTCACAACAAATATACTTTGAAAATCAATAAATTACCAAAGCTCTTCTTTCTCAGGATTGTACAGCTTAAAGAATAGAAGTATATCTTCTTTACTTTTGTCAGGTGGAGGAATAGGACGCAGATCCTGAAAATTCTACAGAATTATGGATGAAAATATAGTAGAAACAGGAGGGAAGAATGTCCCTCAACGTTCCTGAACAAATGCGCTTTCAAGATACCTACAGGATTTTCAAAAGATACCTGTCCAAGTTCTACTTCCAAAAATAACTTCAGCTCTGCATTAAGAGCCTTATTAGAAACTTCCCTCAATGCTCCAACCTGCAACACACAATTATCACAAAATGAAAACTTTTCTAGAAAGTAACAAAAGATAAAATGAAATATACAAAAGATTAATGACAAGGAACTTGACAACATATTAAAAACAAAATCAAATGAAGCCTAGCAAGATATAATCAACAGGGGAATATACTGTCAATCCCAAGAAATGAGGCAGGGAAGATATGCTGACAAGCATCCAAAAATTTCACTGCAAATCAACTAAAGAAGCTAACCCTGCTTGTCAGAGTCTGATATGCATCATTAACACGATCCATAGTGTAAACTATGATAAATAAAAATACCAACGCCATTATGAGGTGCATTCAGCAAATGCCAACCAGGAATGCAAGAAAGTGAGTGATGTGAAACAATTGATCATACTAGAACAGTTGAGATAATTTCTTTCTGCACAATTATTGGCATGTTTTCCATGTACTATGATAATGCAAAAGTGTGAGCAAATGAGAGACAAAATGAAAGGAAGGAAATAGACAGTGCAGACAGGGATTCACACAATCTATAAAATTCAATGCAACTTTCACATAATCTATAAAATTCAGTGCGACATTTAATCTATAATGTGTGATAATGCTTACAGGAATTCACAGTCCATAAAATTCAATACAACTATCAATCTGGCTGAAGAGTTATTTAACTTTCCTTGCCTCTTATATTGACATCCCTCCAAGCCCAATTAAGTAGCCACAACGAATGAAAATCGAAGTCTCTAAACTCAATAGAAGTAACATAAAAATATACTCATAACAGATGTTGTCATCAAGGTTTAGGGTTTACATGAAAATTTTCAAAAATGAAAAATGAAATGGTAATTATATTTACAGTTTGTGCTTCCTCCTGCGGGGTTAATGGCCTGTTTGGACGATATGTGTGGTTCTGCCTCTTTGCCCAAATCCAAAATCGCTGAAATTGAACTGGTATACCAAGTTCTTTGGCAACCNCGCTGAAATTGAACTGGTATACCAAGTTCTTTGGCAACCTCCTCCTGCAACAAAACATGATAGCATTATTTTAGTAATCCCAGGAGTCATCCAATTCTGCACTTATTGGAGTAACGGATTATAGGCAGGTATCCACTTGGAATCATGTGTTATGCTTAATTCATTGAACAGGAAGTTTCAGATAATTTTTTGGGGATCTAGTTGTGAGTAAGATGAATTTGTAATAAGATGGCGAGTGCATGGTGCACTTATACAGAAAAAAGAGAGGAAGGCTAGGATTTCCCATAATCCCAATTCATACCTCCCTACTATCCAACCAGCCAGTGCTTTCTACCTCTTTGTTGGCTAAGCCAGAGGGGAACATTCCTCAGGACTGATTTAAGATGAATTTATATGTTTTCTAGATATCTCTGTATTGTTGTACATAGGTACCAGTTCTCGAATGCAGTGCAACTTCCTCCTGACAATATATTTTTATGGTATGAAGAAATTTCTATTGTCTACTGAAACCAACAAATGCAACCTCAAATTTCATGCAACACATGATTTGGATTGGGACCATACAGGCTCAGAGCATAGACAGATTTGGATTGTACCCATGCTGCATGTTACCGAAGAGATGAATCAGGAGCAAAACTGTCATTATACTATAGGCTGAAAGTTGTTTGGTCAAATTTCATACAGGTCTAGTGTCTTTGAAGATCTATATTTTCAAATTACTAGGCTTTATCGTCCAATTGTCTACTAATTTCAATCTCCTTAAATGGATCACAGAGAGAGAATACAGCGTCAAGATGAAGATTGAGTTCAAGTGGTAAAAAAACATGGTGTTAGTCAACTTGCACAACTGGAGGCTAGCACTCTTCGACCATGTGGCACATCAGACTGGAAGGCACTACTAGGTGCAACATCAAATTCTAGCGGTGCTTCTAAATTTAGTTGGTGTCTTGTCATATGAGATGCAAAACAAACCCGTGTCATGGGTGGTAAAGGATCAGATAAAGAGTGACTAATTAAATTCAACTGAGGTGTGAAGTCCAACTGTGATTATACCAGTTTCCAGTCCATTAAGCCAACTTTTTGTAAAGTATTTCAATCCCTACTTTCAACCAATTGCTGGTCACTCTTAGCAGGTTCACGGTTCATGGTTGAATTTATCATATTCAATATACGTAGGCACGTATGTGATGACACACATAATGCATGTATTGAGATATATAAGTTGCAAACCTATAGTGCCAAAGACAACAAAGAAACGTGCGGCATTGAAGTTTGTCTCAAGTCCCAAAATGAAATGGATAAAAATAGATCAAACATAACAAACTCTGCAATCATTCATACCTAAAGCAACTAGCGCTCATTTCATTTGTAAGCGAAATGCATAAGCAAGCACTACCTTGAAAAGGTTGAAAGGCATCTGTTTCTGAATTCGAAAACTGTGAACTTTATCATGATCAACCAGATCAAAAAATATATCCTTTCCAATCTGTTCCCTCAAATCTTCATCTCGAGCAACCTGCACACGTTGCTTCAGAAATCTGTTACATAAAATGCAGAGATGAATCTTACATGAGTAAGTTTGGCCACTGAAAAATAACCTTGATGACAGTATATAGATGGGCCTGGGCTTTATATTTTCTCTTGTCATCCTTCTCTTCTTGTTCTCTTTTCAATCGTATCTGGAATAAATTAAGCATGCGGCGCATTACGCATACCCAATGCATAACCAGGAATGATGCAGTAAATTTCAAGATTTATAAAATCCAAAAACTTTACCTGAAGATGTTCTGCAATGTCCTTCTCATCCACGTCACAAATTATCTTATCCCTGTCACCAACACGTATATACACAAGCATATATGCATTTGAGTATTTTGTAAATTTAAATGGTGTATTGTTGTAGCCAGGGTTCGTCTGCGGCAACTGTTGGACAAAGTTAATGTAAGCAACACAATAGAAACGTATGTAATTAGATACAAATCAAATAGTATTATCACCTCTTCTTCACCACCATACTGCTCTTCTAATGCCCTCTTCATGTCTTCTTTAGTAACCCGCTCATCATCAAATTTATACCTTTAAGAAGAAACCAGGAAACCTCATGCCTCGTGGTATAACATAAACTAAAACCAAAACCAAAATTTAATGCAACTAGAAGCCAAAACATGTATAGAAGAGAGAAATGTAGACAGAATGTTAAAGACCAAGACTAGGGGAGGCAGTGAATGATATTAGAAAATGCATGTCTGCATCTACCAATATGATCATTTTTAACAAACTTCAGTCAATCATGGTTTTGCACCTCAATAATAAACAAGCTTGCAGAAACATCGCATACTTGTGTGAGTTCTCTGGGAGTGAATGGTTTGGGTTTAGAGAAAGGGAGGGGAGAGGTATTTAGAGTCTATTTCCAGCCAAGCAAATTAGTTTATTTATTTCCTTGTATAGGCTAATCAAATCGCAGAAAATCAGGGATCAATTCCATTGTATAGCTAATTATTTTCCTTCCTTGTATAGCTTGTAATACTCTATAAATCAAAGGGAATACACACGAGAAAAGGCATTCAGCAAAAACTGTCTAGAGATACTTCAGAAGTATGACAATACCATTGATCATTGAGCGCTGGTCTGATGAAAGCATAATAGTGTCCACCATGTACTCCTCCACTATGAACCAAAACACTGTTGGAAAGGAGAACAAATGAGAGACCGTTAAGCGAGAAAAAAAGAAGGAAACTGTAATAATGATGAGGATTAGCTCCACAACCTGCCATATCCATGCATAAGTGGTGCATTTGCTTGAATACGTGCTTGATCTGTATGAATTGTAAGCTAAAATACATATACAACATATCATATAGGACCTGAGCGTTTCCATTTATAATATGGTTTAGGGTGTGACTGGGTTGTTCAATACGCATTATGGTGCAACTTCAGCGTGTGATTTATATTGTTAATATAAATGTGCATGGTTTAGTGTGTGATTTACTGTGTGTCTATGTGGGTTCTTTAGCTTGTTAATTTGAATTATGAGATTAGAAATGTTAGAATATGTTGTGTGAATTTAGTGATGGTTGGTGCTGGTTGAGGACCTAGTTGATATTCTTAGTTTTTAACTGCTAGGAGATTAGTTTGCTTATTAAAGGGTAACTACAGAATGGACATAGCTGCTTCAAGTATGTGGTGTCTATTTGACTGTGAGGGGAGTAGAACTCTCCCTAGTTTTGATATTTCCATTAGCTCCTATTATTGTATATTCGAAGGAAGGCCTTATGCTCCCCCCTCCCCCACCCCAAAAAAAAAATAAAATAAATAAAAATCCCCGTACTTCATTTTGCTTATTAATTTACATAGAGGGTGATGCTGAACCCCTCATATAGGGTAGAGACTCAAAAACTATTACATAACCATGGATGGATATGGAAATGAAAAATTAATAAATACATTTGCCAGATAGATATGTATAGAGAGAGATCAACCTATGGAGCATGTAAAGGTTGCGGACGCTCCTATCTGCCTCCGGCGACAAATATTTTCCATTGTCTCTATCAAGGTCAAGTTCCAGTGGAAATTCATAACGATCATTTATCTGCACCATGGAAGCAATTTTTCTAGGTTGCTTGGAAAATATCAAATTCAGGGGAAGATAAAGATTGCAAATCAAAATCAAGAGGTCTCATTCAAATTCATAATGCATCCCATTCAAACATTTAAAAGGAATGAGAGCATAAATGTTTCTTCATAAAATGTTGCAAGAAAAAAGAGAACATTGCTTTTCTCGAAACAACTCGGAAACATAGTACACTTTTACTTTGAGATAAAACCTCGTGAACATTTCAAAAACAAAGTAAAGTGAATACCACCACACCAAATGCAGTAATAAAAGTCAGTAAACATGCAGGTTAAAATTAAATGGTGCTTTCTTGCACAAGCACAACTGAAAAATCTGCTGAAGTTCCATTAGTAGGAAATCCGTAACCAAAAGCACCCTAGAATACTCATGTCCTCCAGATATGATGCAACTCATGATGTCCATTTTGACAGAGGACAGTCCCACGCCAGCATGATAAACCAATAGAAAAATAATGAAGTAAAACACACGCTACTACACGGAAACATGGATTGTGAGTGGTCTTTACTCTTTTGAGTTGACCTCTTATATAGCTGGGCTTTTATGGCAATGAGAGAAAATAATAGCCACCGGATACACCAATTCAAGATAGAGACAAACAGAAGGACTTCTAAAAGCATGATAACATCTATAAACAAACTCTTGAGAACTCTTCTCTACATAGTTAGTTCTTTCTTCTTTTTTTTCACTTTTTGATTTTTAGAAAGGGAGTTCAATCGAGAAAAATATGGACAACCATAACGTTTTGGTACTAACCTTAACCATTGTATCCCTCATAAAATCATATTCAAAGCGCTTTAGCTGAAGCTGAAGAACGGGAGGAAAGTCAATGAATAAGACACCCTTCTTGGCATCCTGGATTTATATAATAATAAATCTTTAGACTGATATTCAATGGAAAAAAACACTATTGAAATGAGCAAATACACGCATCAAAATTTAGATTGTAACACATAATTTGTCTCACAAGGCTACTTCTATATTTGTTTAGATAAATATCTATTTATGAATTTTTCAAATGCTAATTTCTATTACTGTGTCATAGGGAAAAATGTGAAATTCGAATCTGATCTATCCTCTCATATATTCATAGAAAATAGCAGCCTGAGAAAAAATGCACTCAGACATGCTCATGAATCCCACAATTATCTAATGACAGAGCACGATACCTGCAAACCATGTTCTTCAGCATGATACTTGTTATCTCCTTCAAGACGTTCGACTTCCACGTACTTGTCGAAGGAAGCATAAACATCCTTACAGCCTTTGACATCAAGTTGAAGGTCTGCCAGATCACGATTTAAAATTAATTTGGCTTTCAATATTAAGAAGCAGAGGACAAGCTAGGAACGACTGATACCATAAAATGATTCTTTTCTTGTTGATTTGAAATCTACATTGATGCACTCAATGTAATTCATATGGTGTCCTTCAAACAGCTTCTGTATTGTCCCTTCAACAACAGTCCCCTGTGCCAGTTACAAAATTATTTTAGATATTATTCTTTCGGAGACAGGAATCAAAATGATCAAAAAAAAGGGCATTCTTGTCTGACCACCATACCTTCATCTTGTCTTCGAGCTTTTCACACAGAACTCTATTAAGTTCTTGCACATCATGCTGCATAAAGGAATCATATGTGTCCCATCCAAATGATTTAGTCAATTCTTTTGTTGCGACACTGGTGTCATTATATTGGAGCTTATAAAATAAACTCTGTAGAGCCAAGGGAATGCTTCCTGAAGGCATATCATTCTCTGTTGTTGGCATATGATACACAGCCTGGTATAACACATTCCAAAACAAGGCTTCTTCAATCTTCCATCATTAATGAAAGTGTAACAATTCATGAACTAGTTAAAGCATGAGAGTCTATCGTAACCTTTCTGAAGTAAGGAATATGATACAAAGTTTGAAGGAGAGAATTCATGTAACAAGTTGCTCCTTGGTTCTTAAGTCCCACATAACCAGTCTCCTTCTTCGAGTCATACAATAGGTAATCAATGACCTTACGTACAGCAACATCAGCCTCAATAACACATGTATCATTCACAAGATATCCCTTACTGGGGTCATAAAGTTCGCCAAGGGGCATGAAAGATGTAAAACCCCAATCACTCTCCCTTTGACTGAACTGGTGCTGTGTGTCTGCGAAACCCAAATACAATGTTAATATCATACAACAATAATCATAATCCACAACACTAGAGGCATGTTTTATCTGAGTTGAGGGGGACATGTGTCATATAAGGTGCTGCAATGACTTACTTTTTAAGTTTATCAATCAAAAATAAATCCAATCCAGTGATCCCAGATTCCCAGCCAAGCTTATCGGGCCAAAATGAGAATATTGAGCATGAGTTTACTTCAGTTCAAAACTCCTTTTTAGTAAGGTTGCAGCAGATTCTTCATCGTGTATTCACAAAAATAATGCTTCTAATTACACATTCTTATTTTGAACTATGCTTTTCACAATAATAAACTGAAGGAGCACAAAAGAATCATAGTTGCCCATTCATTTAATTATGGTTTCATAATAATACACTAAATGTGACTCGGGTTTTTATTATATTTTCTTACAATCATACAATGATTTAAATCTTATCAAACACATAGAACAAGAAGAAGCTGCATGTTGACAATGCCATCGCTCCACCACAAGAGTCAACAGAAGATGGGGTAATGGTCAATGTCTAGATAGACTTCCTCTGGAAAAAATTCACTAATCCTTTATGCTTTTCGTTGTGTTATTCTTCTTATCTGTGAGCTTTTAACCCTTCTTCTGCTTCCCGAAATTCAGCTCATAATAGGCAAAACACGAAGACAGCTCCAAATTTTCCCCAATTGTGGCCATGGATCAGAAGTACGCAAAGGATAGAAGTTCACATTAGTAAAAACTTAAGCAGGCTTTTCAAACATTTCAATTTGCTAAACTTCAAAAATAAAATAAAATTGCATGATGCATGAAACACAATTGTCCTAACAAACACATATTACATTTAAGAAAAGGGAAATAACATGGCCACAAGCTTCTACCATTTATATAATATTTTAATGAGGTGTACAAGGCTTAACACCCACCTTGTTGTAGAGAAGTACACATTTTTTGTTTTTTCTTTCAAAGTCATCACTTAAAAAAAAATATCCTTCATCAGGGGATAGAAGAATTTCAACTGGGACTAAATCACAAATAAGACACTAGCGCATAGACTTCACTGAAATGGGGCAATCACAGCCTTAAAAATAAAGATAATACATCTTATACAATAATAATTTGAAAATGGAAACACAATATCGAGCTGCATAAATGAGAAGCATGAAGTGTTTAATGAAAATGTTTAATAAGGACATACTAATGAATTCAAGATCAAGCTTTAGCTACCCAAAAGAATTAGAAATGGGAACAGTTCTGGGAGATACCTTTTTTCATTGTGTACTTGCTATGTATTTGATTAACTACAGCCAAGCTAAACTGTGCATATCTATTCCACCCATACGGCAAGGTAGCTGAATCCGCCACATCTAAATACATAGACAAAGAGTCCACATTGTTTCCTTTGGGAAAAATAAGCACCCGCCTGTGCAAACCAACAAAAGCCAAAATGCAATTAGGTCATTCTCTTGAAGACTTAAAAGCAACATAATAATTAGTTTTTTCTTTGTAACATTTAATATCAAAAAGTGCTCTCTTAATTTCCTCTAACTAAATTAACTAATTCCTTTAATCATACGAGGCAATGTAGTTAAGACAGGCGGAACCAACTTTACAGCTTTAGATTACCATTTATAACCACCGACAGTAAAGACATCTGAATATAATTTCTTGACATTCAAGCGGGAAAAGTTCTCAATTGCCCATGTGAACCGCGATGCTTGTGGTTCTTCACTGGCCTGGTTGTCCACTGTCCCAGCACTTTCCGCCGGCGCTACTGTAAACTCCAAAAAAGAAAAAATTGAAACCCAATCCACATAGAATAAAACTTTCGAAATATAACCATCAATACAAATAAAAAATTATACAAGTGCAACATTCATATGTCAAATGTAGCCCAAAACAATAAGATCCAATTAATTTAGTTAGTATCACACACGCATTGCTGATATATTTTAGATACATATACATAAAAATTATACTCGCACAAGAAGAACGCAGACCTTCCATAGGCTGAGAACCTTCTACTAAAGGTTGAGGTCCTTCTACTAAAGGCTGAGGGCCTTCTACAAAATCCGAGTGTGGCACCAGCATCTCTTCATCTTCTTGTCGCTAGAACCCACCAAACAAATAAACAATAGAACTTAAGCTTGATCCAGTAAAAACCCTAGCATTTTATCCTAAATAAATAACGACAATTCCTTCACCCAAGTAAATCAACACAACTTCAGAAAAATAAATTCAATTCAGCAACTTAAACCTCCCATTTCTAGTCGACGATCACCAGGCTCAGTCCCCGTGCACATAAATTTCATTCGTTATACACCCCCGAGCAGAAACAATTAATTAAAACAGATAGTACGCGCATGAAAAAACAATATAGACAAGTGAAATTGATTTTGAGAGAGAGTGAATTTTCCAGAGGACGTAGGATTAAAAACTAAAAAGTATGGAGAATGTGATTTTGGAAAATTCGGTTCCATAGAAGAGCTAAAAGCGAGTAATTGGGATAATGCGTGCGAATAAAGGGGAGGAGTTACATCCAACGGTTGAGGAGTCAACATCGTCATGGCGGGAGAAATCAGCAGTCGATCAATAAAAACTACACAGTGATTAATATAATTTCAGAGATGAAATGAAATGAAATTAACAGAAAGGGAAACGGAGAGAGTCTTCTGGGTTTTCTGAGTTTTGGTTTCTCGATGGGGAAGGGATATGTTGGGGATTTTCGGGAATGCTTAGGGTAAAATTGAGAAATAAAATATCGAGGAGAGTGGCGTGCGATTGTAGTCGAGTGACGAGGTGTGAAAATTGCGCCGATGGTCCCAATATTTAGGCAAAATTGAGAAATACAAAATATTTCATGATAACGATAAATAACATTATTCTTAAAATGTTGATTGTTTGGTTAAAGTCAAAAGTGCTTCTCGCCAAAAAAACAACATTATAAAGATGTTTTAGAAAAGTTCGTATGCTGAGCTTCACTAAAATAGCTTTAATTGAGCTTTTAAGAGAAGT
>CAIGRB010160255.1:9021-25058 GCA_903798255.1 Fraxinus quadrangulata
TTTTTTAATTTAATTATTTTATTATATAAAACAATAAATTACTACTTTAATTAATAGTAAAATATAAATTTACTATTTTAATTGGTTTTGTGACTTATTTGTAATTTTTTGAAAAAATTGGGTAATGGTTGCAATCAATTCTTTATTTTCTTTTATTTAAATAAGAGGATAAACTTACCATTTCATGAGTTTTTATTGAGAAATTGGATAAATATTTATGAAATTGACGCTTCCATAATAAAATGTGTAAATAATGGTGAAAATACACAAAATTAAAACGTAGGAACATTTTGTCTACTAAAAATTAAATGGACGGACGTTTTGTGCTAATAAGTCGAATTTTTATGAAATATGAATTTCGTTAAATTTTTTTCAACATTTATGATCCGTTTGATTTGTAAATGTGGAAAGACTTTCCAATTTCATGTAAGTTGGAAAATAAAAAATCAAGTACTTCATATGAATGCATTTTTCATGAAATTGATAAAAAATAAGTTTAAAATAGTTTGCTTTAAAATTCGAACTCTATTTTCACTTTCGTATTAAGGAGATGTTTTGGTGGAGATTAAAATTAGATTTTTAATAGATTTTGATATAAATTTTTGAAATGTGTGATTAAAAAGTTGTGGAACTTATTAAAAATGTGGTTAATATTAATTATTTGACTTTAATTTAAATTAAAATTTGATTTTAATTTGTACTAAACAAGCTCTAAATAGAAGTAAAAATTGAATTTATATTCATGGAGGAAGGCTCCCTTGGGGTATAAAGAGTGCACGGACCCTGGTCAACTTGGGCATATAACGCGGTTTACCTCCGCCCATTGCTGAGGGGTCGGTGATGGGTGGTCCAGGACATAGTTCGGCGTAAGTTGGGACACCTGGGTATTAAAAAAAAAAAAAAATTGAATTTATATAACTCACATTTTTCATGGAATTTGGAATTTAAACCGATGAGCCCTTAGACCAGTTGACTCCACTACAAATGAAAATACTTTTCATATCTTTCTTCACTACTTTCGACAAATATTTTCCAGAGTCTGTTCAAACTTTTTCTTCTATATATTCTTGTTCTTGACTAGAACTACCGTATACAAATTGATTTAGTGATTAGGGAAAATTGCACAAATTTTTATAGGCCACTTTACATTAATCAAGCACAAGAATCAAACTCAAAATCTTCATCCCAAAAAACTCCTCAATTGTGGAGAAAAATCAAACTTTCTGAATGCACTGAACTGATGGATCACAATCTAAGCCCAACGAAGCTGGAATACTTTGATGATATGTTCAAACTCCAATCCACTGCCACCCTTCTCTCTTCCTTTCAGGTCAGTCTATTTCTTAAAAAATATTAATTCAAATTTTCTTGGTGGGTTCTTAATAAGATTACTTATTTCCAACTTATATGAATATTTATTCTGATTTTCTGGGTGGGTCTTGAAAGACTGAGGATGGTAGACAAGTATTGATACTGGATTCCACTATTTTTCACCCACAAGGAGGTGGCCAACCTGCAGACACTGGTTTAATCTCCATTTCTGATTTCAAGTTCATTGTTCAGGATGTTCGATCAAAGGACAAAATTGTATTTTTCTTAATTTATCCATTTGAATCATTTGTTTCTGCCATTTTTTGTTGGTCAATTGTTTATTTAGTTGTTAAGTAGTTACTTTTTTTGTGTAATTACAACAGGTGTATCATTATGGGCATTTCGAAAATTCTGGCGATGGGAAATTGCAAGAAAATCTTTTAAAAGGTGTTCAAGTTTTGTTACGTGTGGATGAACAGAGGCGCAGGCTCAATTCTAGGTATCTAATTTTCAAGAATTATGACAAAGGAGCATTTAGTTCAGTCTTTGATGATATCTTTGGACCTTTAAATTGATATATTGAATTGATACTTGTTGCCGATTTTTATATCCCGGAAGTTTACGGATCGTAACAAATAATAAAGTGAACTTACGAGTCTGGATATCGTTTCCACGAGGACTACTATCTGACAATTGATTCAATTTTTCCTAACTCCAATTCATCGAAAACAAATAAAATTATTATTTTTCTTTTTGTGATTTCCTATTTTAAATATACTAAAATAAAATTAACTTTTTTATTCGATGATTTAAGTGTTAGGATTCATGATTTTACCATAGTTGTCCCTTTAATTTCGATTACCAGATTTTATACAATTGGTTATGTTTATCCAATTGAATTCTTCTAATGTATTTAACTTACGTTCTCATTG
Source organism: Fraxinus quadrangulata (assembly GCA_903798255.1). NCBI lineage: Eukaryota > Viridiplantae > Streptophyta > Magnoliopsida > Lamiales > Oleaceae > Fraxinus > Fraxinus quadrangulata. The sequence goes on from CAIGRB010160255.1 coordinate 11,265, forward strand.
AGTTACTAATTCAATTCTATATTTTTATGTGAATCAATCTTAGTTAACGCACTTAAATTCCAATAATTCATATAACGATCGCAATAAATAGCATAAGTGTCTATACGTTTCATACCAAATTACCAGATTTTACCATGTGATTTAAACAAATAATCTGTATCTCTACGTAATTATTGCTCATGTAATCAATGAATTAGTGGCCAATTAATCCAAGTATTAAGACCGGAAGCAAAAACAATTGAAATTTAAAACTTTTTAATTAAAATTAAGGTTCAAAATTAGGTTACAATCATTCATCCTAAGTAAATACTTAATTACACATCATGGGGAATAAAAATACAAGAAAGAATTAAAGTAAATCACCGGGTATTAAGGAAAAACGAGAAAAAGATGAAGATCTTGCATCAAGATTCCGTCTTATTCTTGTAAAATCTTGAAATCCTAGTTTCTTGATTTATTTCTTGATTTTCCCTCCTTTTGGTTTGAATAATATATATACAATGAATCCTCCAAGCCTTGGCTTGAATACATGTGTATGTTGAAACTCCACAGGCCTCCTCTAATTGTTGGACTAAGGTATGCATTTATAGAACAAGATTTATGCAAAAATTCTTGTTCAACTTGATTTCCACTAAAGAGTAAGAAATAAAAAGGAAACAAATTGTTTTTTCATTTGGACTTCTTTTCTCACGCGACTTTAGTCCTTCATCTTCTAATCTTTGCAATTAAGTCGTCCTCACTCTAAAATCAAAATAGTTGACCCAAGACAAGTTTCGGAGTTTGCAATTTAGTCCTCAAACTTTGCAAATGTTGAATTTAACTTCAGAACTCATAAATTTTTACCAAATGCTCCATTAATATTTTCAGTTGATCTCTTACAATCCGGTTAATCTTCAATTGCTTCAAATCAACTCCAATTAAGCTCCAAATAACCTCTGTTCACATAAATTGTATCCAAGTTGGAATTTCCTACAATTAACTTAATTTACACAATTAAGTAGATAATCGCTCAATTATATATAAATAAATAAGAATAGAAGCCAAGATAAGAACATGAAATGCTCTTATCAATACTCAACCTTGTTTATTGCTGTGGGGGTCAACTCTTGATTCCTAATTATGAGAGCCATAAAAAAAGGGAAAAACAAGTACGCACATATGGTTCACACCCAATGTGAGCTACATCTACTCGCTTAGTGGGAGTTTTCACTATGAAGAAGAAGATTAAAATGGTAGGTCCCTTTAAACTTTTCTTTTTGTAGGAACAATAGGACGGCCTAATACTTATATAGAATGCTTATTATACTCATGAACCCAACATACGCCAAAATTTCAGTAAATGAAAAAAATCTACGGTAAGATTAGGCTCCATACATTTTAAAACTATTATTCTATGGAAGATCATGCTGCATTTATGCTGCAGTTTATCAATAAAGTGATTCGAGATCCATTTCTTTAGTTTCTATTTTAACTTTTATCCCCTTTCTGTTGAGTTTTTTATATGCTTGCTATTATATTGGGTGGTACATTTTGTGTTTCTTTATTATTTATGTTGCAAGGTCTTGTCGCATGCAGGCTACACTCAGCTGGGCATATGCTGGATATATGTATGAACAATGTGGGATGGGGTCACTTGGAGCCTACTAAAGGGTACCATTTCCCCGACGGGTATGCATTATAAGACTTATCAATGGTTCTAATTACTAGTATAAGACGCAAAATCTTAAAAAAAATATTTAAGTTTTGTGCATCTTAATTTATAGGCTGAAAGCGAGTAATATGTGCATTTCTTTGTGTTTTTACAATCCTTTCAATTGATATCTTTAATTGGAAACTAGTAACTTTACACTGCACATATTAGTTTGTGAAAGAAGCAATACATGATAGGTAGAATTGACAGGTGCTACCTTCAGTTTTCACTTGTTTGTGGCTGTGTTGTACGAACACTTTAACTACGGTGGCGTGTCCGTGTCCGACACGCCTCAGACCCTTTACCATGATCATTTTTCTTTCTTCATTCGAAACACTTTGTATTTTTAACTCAAAGTTATTATTAAATAATAAGTAGGTACCCACATTTAAAAGATTTCTACGAAAACAAGTATAAGATTAATTTTATACTATATAAATGAAAATTTAAAGAACTTAATTAACTTATCGGTGACGTGTTGTGTCAGTACTTTGTTGAAAAATCACATGTTGACACGTGTATCCGTGTCTATGCACGAGGTTTGTGGTATGCCTGCTTTTGAAACCAGAGCCTCAGGGATCCTTATTTCACTTTATAGTGGTGACGTCTGAATATGGTGGTAATGACCATTGAGTATTGATTGACTCTTAACATAAGTTTATTATACATTTAACTCTCATTAGGTGCAGTAGACACTTCAATAGGTCTAGAAACTGTAGATTTTTCTCGAGGAGATGGTTCGAAGATGTAATTTCATTAAAATGTTATGCACTACAAGTTTTCCTTAACTGCTATAATCGAGGTTATGTTATGGGTTAAACATTAATCCCTAAATTGGAAAGCCATAATAAATGAAAAAGAAATAAAAAAAAGGAACAAAAAACACACAATTACAGTGCTTCACCCTCAATGTGAGGCGTCCACTTCCCCTGTTTGTAGATTTTTTTCACTAAACTGAAGGAGATTACGAAGTTTATCTTCCTCACACCTCTATATCTTATCTTACTAAAAATGCTTCCTTTAATACTGTAGTAACTAGAGCAACCTAATACAGATATATGAATGCCCAGTATATGCCTATAAAAAAACTTGAGGTCGAGGGGACAAGTGAATAGTATTATGAGGCTCCACATTCCAACCTTTTCAGCCTTAAATGATAGATGCTCTCCCCTTGGATCTCTTGACTCTTGATGAGGCGTGCTCTAGGAAAGGGACGAGATAACATTGATCTCTAGGCAGTCCAGTGGGACAGGATAGAGCTAGCACTTATGACTTAAGTCCCATTGGCGAACAACCAACTACATTTTTAACTTAATTTCTAAATTATGTTATACTGGTTCCTTCAATTTTACTTTGTGATGGTGCTGTCTATAAAAGTTGGATGCCACTCTATTTATTTGTATGGGTTGCATCTTCAAGTTGGCCATTGTGAATATCAAATCTTTTCAGGCCATTCGTAGAATATAAAGGTGTGGTTGCCCAGAATGAGTTGCAAACCAAGCAAAAAGAGCTGGAAGTAGAAGCTAACAATCTTATTTCCAAGGGGGGAAAGGTATGCATTTTTAGTCTATCTTGTTTCTAAAAATTATTATATTATTGAATTAAGGCTCATTTTGTTCATAGTATCTTTTTCTCAGTAGTTACATGTACCTTCCAGGTTTTTGCTTTAATATTACCCTATGATAAAGCTTCTGATTTGTGTGGCGGATGCCTGCCTGACTACATTCCACAGGTCAGATTATGCTTGTTAGCATTCTTTTTTCTTATTTTCTTATGTTATCTGCTATGTTCAAATTGCTATGTTATCTGCTATGTTCAAATTGATATCTATATGATTATTTAAATACATGCAATGTAGAAGGTAACATAATAAACATGGGGAGATTGATGGAGCAAATCATGAAATGAATCCCATGTGGCAATGTGTAACTGCATTACATATTCTAATATTTGCTCTCACGCGCAGTATGTAATTTCCTGCTGCAGGAGAGAGAAAAAAGAATTCCTTGTCAAATTCTTCAAGAGCTATCTAGCATATTCAATTAAGATAATAAAGAAAATTTTCAAAGTTGTCTTTGTGGAACCTAATTTCTATACATTTGACACACTGCACGAATCCATGATAAAATGTAGTATAAACTGATTTTAATCGTTTACTTGGCTTTCTTCGTGTATATCTTTTGTACTTATTGCCTCAGTATTCTCCTACATTACATTGTGCAGGAAAGCACTCCTCGGATTGTGAAGTTTGGCGAAAACCCAGGATGCCCTTGTGGAGGCACGCACGTTAATGATATTTCAGAGATTTTGAGCCTAAAGGTACTCTGTATGCCGTAGGTTATCTCCACATATTATACATGTACTTTTTAACTTCATGCATATTGTCAAGCAATTGCCTATCCTATGCAAAGTTCCATTAGAAAATATTTTATATTTGTGGAACTCAAACGTTCTCATCTCGTGCAACTAAAATAGGTACTTGCAATCTGATATTTACATTATTTCTGCTCTTACGTTAAACAGGGTTAAAAACTCTAGTGGTAACTGAACTTGTACAAAATTTCATGTCAGTCACTAAACTTTCATTTTGCTCAGAATTTCTCACGGAACCTAAACTTTGTTACTTGGTTCACTGAACTTTGACTTTTGTTATAATTTGGTGATTCTACTATGTTTATTAGTTTGACCAATGGAAGAGCTGATGCGGCACTGTAGTGACAGGTAACTAGATTGCCATGTCGCCTCTTCCGTTAGTTTGGATGGAGTGATCAAATTGTAACAAAGTTTAAGTAAAGTTTTCAAAACAAAAACATAAATTTTAGTAACCAACATGAAATTCACTAAAAAGCTTAGCCTATGTTTGGGCTCCATTTTTCCAAAAATGCATTTTTAACCACATTCTTGATTCTCCCATAAACAAATTTTACACGTAAACGGAAAACTTTTTCCTATTTCTTAAACCACACATTCTCCAAAAAAATCACTATTCCGAAACACATTTCTCCCCCAAAAATGGGGCTCAAACATATGCTTAGTGTCATCGGCGTATATAACCCTGATAAATTACAAATTTGGTTATTGGCATCCCCAGGGCTGGCTTTGATTGACTTTGTTATCTGCAACCTTAATTGCTATCGGTGGCAAGAAGAATTGGATGTAAATTAAATTTGTCTTACTTCTCGTTTCTGAACTGAGTAGGATAATACAGTTGGTTCTTCACAATGCATTGATATTTTCCCCAAAAAGTTAGCCTGGCCACTCATTATGCCAGTCTTAAGGGGAAGTTGATTGTTCCTTTGATTTCGATGAACTCTGCTTAATATCTGCAAAATTGTTTTTCCATCTTTGATGTGTTCGTCCAAATTAAGTACAGGTAGATCATATATGTTATCGCTTGAGTTTCCTAGCATTCTCACTTTGTTTATTATAATGAGCCTTCTATTTCTTGTTCAGGTTTCTCAAATTCGGACAAAGAAAGGACAGACAAAAGTTTTTTACAATGTTGGATGACTTAATGTTTTATGTGCATCATTCAGCGTGGATGGTATACGCTTTTGTCAATATTATGTTGTAATACATTGTTGCACAACTTTAAACAAAGCTTTTATGGTCTCTTTACGAGAATTTGTTGTGATGATGAAACCAATGCTTGTGTATTCTACACATGGCATGTTTGGTACGCATTTTTCAGTGAGCTTCTTTTTGTTTCTTAACACCGTCTAATGGTGTCTGATTCACTTTACCGGACATACCGGTAATATGTATCAATCACCTCGACTGAGCACTATGGTTCTTAGCTGGATTCATACAATGTCGTAGGAAAAATTCTGGCTGTTGTATTTGTGACTTCCTGTGTTATAATCTCGGGAGTCTTGTGCTATGTGACATTGATTTTACGAGTCTTTGTTTGTCTACGTTGAGCTGAGGAAGGAAAAAGAATTCATATTTTGTGAAAGTGAAGTGTGGTTGAATTCTCTCATCTACACAGTTCATTTTCCCTCATTTTGCATTTTTATGTGGTATAAATGAATGAAGTGTTAGTATATTTACGCTCTATTCGATCCAACGTAGTTTCAATTTCGATTGTCTATAGCTAGCAAGTACAAGGCTATGGAAGATTTACTAATATGGTCGACAAATGAAGGGGATGCACTTATTTCAAATCAATTTTGCGGCTCCAATTTTATTACATGTCTTATTCTATTGTCCCTAACATTTCTAACTTTATTAAAAACTCCAAATAAAACATAGGGTAGAAGGCAACTTGTTTTAAACATCACCTTCACAGATTGATAAGTCGTGGCGAATATAATATTCAAGTAAATATTGAATTTACTTTTTTTTATTTTCTATATCTTTAATTATGAATGCCAAGTAAGAACAAGATAAGCCTACAAGATCACATTGCCACTATTTTGAGGAAACAGAGATATAACTTTTTCCTTTTTCTTGGAATTTTTAATCTAGAAATTTATGTCGGGAAAAATAACTATAAAATAGGTCCCGCAGGTCTCGAGAAAGCTGTAATTATAGGATTTCTTAGTCCACCTTCCTCGTGACTTCTTTCTGACGATTATAAGTGGATGTCATTTCATTAAAAAGTTTCGACTCTTGATCACAAGAAATTTTGACTTAGCTTGATGGGAATAATGAAAGTATTAGTTAACGAATTTTTTTTAAGACTTGATTTTAATATTTACGGAATTTAGAATCTCAATCTAGATTGAAAAATAAATTTCCATTGTTATCCCTTTGGGAATTTGGATGGTCGCTTTTAGAATGAAAAAAATAAATAGAATAACAATGAAATATTTAAATATATTTTACTGATACCCATACTTAGCAAACAAGTAAATTAAAAATTAAAAGTTATTTTTACTAAGTAAAAATTAAAAATATGCAAATTAATTATTTTTAAAAAGTTTATTTTTGTACAGAAAAGTAAATTTTCACTTATTTGATCTGATCCCTTTGGCCAACACCAGCGAAAATTCTGTGTCCAGCAAACTCTCTCCTCACCATCCAATTGTATCTCTTTTTTTTCCTCCGATTCTTCTTTGAATACATAAAAGTTTTCCTCTGTACTAGGCCGCAGTTTTTCTTGGGCGCATTTAACAAAGTTACACACACTTGATTGTTCCCTTTTCATTGCACGTGCATAGATTACATGCAAATATTAATACAGATACGCACTGTATGCATATGAGATTGCAGTCTGTGATTTGAGGCCTTTGGTGTTCTTGATAGTCTTTGGAATCACGAAGGTGAGATGGGTTATTCAATCTTTAATTTTAATGGTATATTTGTGTTATTTTTTCTTGTTTACATGGCTTATGTATTATTTTTTACTTTTCCGCTAGAGCCACTTTTTAATTTTCTTTAGTTATGTAAAAGTTTGCATTTATTGGTTGTTTTGACTTGATAGAGGAGAGGTATTTGTTACTGTTATAAATAAGGTGAGGTTTCTATAAAATGAATATGATATGAGCTATTAATTTTGTGCTTTTTGCCTAAGGAGGGAGGTTTGATTTGAAGTTGTTAGATCTGAAACCTTTTATCCATCCAGACTTCCTTACTGATTTGTCATAGGTGGGTGTGGCTGGGGTGGGGTGGGCGGTAGACTACTATTTGAGAATTGTAAGAGTTAATTTGGATTGTGGCACATTGAAGTCTGATAGATTTCTTTCCATCATTTATAGTTTGACTCTTATAAGGAGTCATATTATTATCTGCAATTGCAATCTCGAAAAAAAGCTGATGATTTGGCTGGAAAAAGTGTCATTACTTACAGAAGATAATTTCAATAAGTTGTTTTTGTTGCTTTGAAGAAGGCTCCAATTTGCAAATGCCAGCTATACAAATAGAAAAAGCACTCTCAAGTCTGCTGTAGGATATAACAGAGAGACATTTTCTATTTTTGTTTTCGTCATGTTTTTCTTTTTTTTCTCTCTCTCTCTCTTTCTGGATAGTAAATTTGTATGGATTAGGCTGGATATTCCTATATTTCATGGTTGAAGGTTAAGCCTCACCCTTTAGGATATTATATTACGTTTTGTCCATCTGATTATGATTATCCCAATTGTCGAGTTTGAGAGTGAACAAGACATTTTTTGATATATTACCTTACTGTTCTTATACATGTTGCAATTTCTATGAACATGAAGATAATTAATCGAGCTCTTTGTGTTTTCCTTCAGCGATAATTATTCACAGAGATAACATGGATGATTCAGGAGGAGAAATCAAGGTTAGTTTTGGATACCAATGTCACGGTAAGGACAACAGTTCTTTCTACAAATCAAATGGCATTGACATCCCATCTGCAATCAAACTCAAAAGAGCTAGCAGCTCCTTCTCTTGCTTGTCTGGGGCTGCATTGAGTGCGAATGCTACATTAGCTAATACAAATATATGCAATGGGCTGATTGGGGCAGAAATACTGCCAACATTGGACTCTCCTAACTCTTTCCGCAGGATTCCATCTTCACCATCTCTCTCAAAATTGGAACTTTTGTCATCTTCTCTCCCAAGTAGCATGTCAAACTTGAGTTTTAGTCCGTCCTCTCCACCTGAGACACTAGGTTGTGACTACCTGTCACTCCAGTCCATGAGTTCTCCTTCAAGAAGTGATAGCTTCCTCAATGCAGTGGATGTACAAGTAGCTGGGGGTGCTGCTGGTGAAGATAGAGTTCAGGCTGTTTGTTCAGAAGAGAATGGGTGGCTTTTTTGTGCCATATACGATGGCTTCAATGGAAGAGATGCAGCAGATTTTCTTGCTGGAACATTATATGAAACAATTGGATTTTACCTGAACTTATTAGATTGGGAAGTCGAACAGGAGTCGGCTAAAGCTTCCAGGTTTGATTCTGATAAATCCCTCTGTTGTATTCTGAAAGAGGGCAATGATTCCGAAAATGTTGAAAAGAATGCCAATTTTGATAGTTTTGACATTCCACCCTCCTCTTTGAAATCATCTGGTTTGTCTAAGCAGAGGATTCTTAACAGCCTTCAACGTGCTCTTAGTCAAACTGAGAATGATTTTCTACACATGGTGGAACAGGAAATGGATGACCGCCCTGATTTAGTGTCCATTGGATCTTGTGTGTTGCTTGTGCATCTCCATGGGAAGGACTTGTATATTCTCAACGTCGGTGATAGTCGAGCTGTTTTGGCTACATACGATGAAGGCATTGACATAAATGGAAGTAAGGGGCTGCGGGCTGTACAGCTTACTGATAGTCATACTGTTGACAATGAAGTTGAGAGAACTCGACTTCTACTTGATCATCCGGATGACCCTTCGACAGTTGTGGCTGGAAAAGTCAAAGGGAAGTTGAAGGTTACAAGGGCTTTTGGAGTTGGCTACTTGAAAAAGGTAGGCAACAATCTGCTTATTACTTTTGGAATTAGGAAGTTGCCGCAATTCTTGATTCTACAAAGATTTTGAGGTCATTGGTAATGGTTGAAAATAATGATTCACTTATTTTCGTAATAACTGATCTAGTTTAATTGTGCAGAAAAACATGAATGATGCTTTGATGGGTATTCTTCGAGTCCGTAATCTCATAAGTCCACCATATGTATCTTTAGAACCATCACTTCATGTACATGAAGTTTCAAGCTCTGATCACTTTGTTGTACTTGGAAGCGATGGTCTATTTGACTTCTTCAGCAACGATGAAGTTGTAAAACTCGTCCATTCTTACATTTTGAGTAACCCTTCTGGTGATCCGGCGAAATTTTTAGTGGAGCAGCTTGTTGTGAGGGCTGCAGATTGTGCGGGTATGAAGCTAAATTTTGTTGTATTTCATTTCTTTCACCCAATGGGAGACTGAAAGTCATAGAGCATGTTTGGCTAAGCTTAAAAGAAGTAAAGGTACTTAATAGTAACTTTTCTTTGCCAAGCATGCTCTTGCTCTTGCTCTTGCTTTTAGTAAAAAAGTAAGTTTTTGAACTGAAAAATAGCTTCTAAATAGGCTCAAACATGTTTGACAAAAAAGTTAGTTATAAATTAGTGAACACTTGTTTGGCTACGCCAAAAAGTTACTTTTAATTACTTTTATTTCATTTATGTTTTGACTAAACCTACTTAATTCACCTTTTATTTTTTCTGCTAAGCTGCATGATGTCTGTGATGCTGACAATTTATAGAAAATAATTCATATGGTCTACTTCCTCTTATAGGTTATTAATTCGGCCCCACGAGTAAAGAAGTATGCTATAGGTATTTTGCAATGTTAAATAATCAAAAGTTAAATTATTAAATAAGTTATCGAGTTCAACTATTGGCCAATTTTATGTTTACATGTCATATGGTTTATGTCCTTTTCAAGTATTGACTTTAGGCTAAAAATTCTTGTAAGCTTGTGCCATCAGTTTCGGTAGACTAATATCCTTGTTTTTGCCACTTGCATGACTATTTACTGATTTTTCTGTAATCTTGTTAAATCATCAGAAATAGTATAGAAAATGCAGATTCTATAGTTCATCTACATCCATTTAATATTTGACCAAGTTATTACGACTGCAGATTTTTATATTTACTATACTTTTGGCGTTGCAGGTTTCAGTATGGAAGAGTTGATGAGTATCCCTGCTGGCAGGAGACGGAAATATCATGACGATGTTACTGTAATTGTGATTATTCTTGGCTCAAACAAGAGCACCTCAAAGGCGTCCACGTCTATGAAACCCCGGCTCGAAATCTACAATGCCTAAGGGTAAAAGTACTCACAAAGATTTTTTCTTTAAAATTCTGTTCTTCAAGTTTGCAGTCACTGTTTTGGACCCTATATATCTTGTTTATTATTTGCATAAACATGTTACATCTTGACCTACGAATAGAATCTGCCCTTTTCTATTGTTCATATTTTGTTATAATGCAATAATTTATAAACCATAAGGAGGCTTTTCTTCTGCAAATTAGTATGGAATGTACCCAATGAGGATCATCCCAATGAGATGTGACATTAAATGACTATATATTTAATTGGTCTTATCATTTGTCACATCACATGGGGTGATCCCACTAGAGACATATAGCATACTTTAAAAAAGAATAAAAAATGCCCATTCTGGTTATCAATTTCTTTCTTGCTTTCTGCATTGAAAATCCTAGATGAATCCTAGACTCATGGAGTCGAATTGTATTGCACACTTTTCATCTCGACTTTGGATGTAAATGATTATTTAGGTGCATTTTGAGTCTGTGAGTATAATATTAGGTATTCTCTATATACAATAGGTCGTCCTAATATTCCTAAATTTATGTGAGACAATAAATGTGAAATCAAAACCGAAATCTTATTCTTACTTGTGGAAACTTGCGGGAAGTGGATTTGTGGATGTTACTCTCATATTGAGGACGAACCATCATAAATCTCAGGGTTTGTGTCGTTTTTGATATTTTCTATAACAATGAATGGTCAAGATGCTTAGACAAGATCATTTGATTTGCTAGAATCTTTAGATAGATGAACAAGATAATTTAAAAAAGAAAGGGATGTGGTCCCATGAAGTAATCACCTTCTATAAGGCGAACACATAATATTATCTAGAATCTCTTTTTAGTTAAAAATAAGTGGTTCAACCTATCTCTATTGTGTTTTGCATTTCCTTTTTCTCGATTCTCCTTAAGGTGCTCACCCTTTTAGCCTCTTGATTATTGACCTTTCAAGATAGTGGAAAGTGAAACAGATGTCATGGGATGTCTAGTAAATTAAATTACACGGTACTAGATAGGACTAAAGAAGCGAAAAGGCAAAAATTTCATCTATGTTACTATACATTATTGAGTACCGAAAAGTACAATGTATTTATGCCTTCTTTATCTTATTAGGTTACAGTAAGGCTTTTAGCTTCCACTTAAAAGTTAAAACATGATTAATTTAGGGCAAGGTAAATGTTTAAAGTTCTTATACTAGAGATTTTCAGCCTGGTCAAAAATTTTCAGGCTACCAACCCTTAATCTCCATGTTCTTTTTTACCAAAGGGTTGAGGCATTCCTTCTGATCCTAGTTCTTGGCACTTGGAGGAGTCTCTATAACCACTTGATGTTGAACATTATCCCTTTCTTGTAATAGATCCAGGGGAAAAAAATGTTGCTAAATTTATATCGTCCGTTATTTCATATGTGATGACATGTCAAACCAAAACAAAAAATTCTTTCTTACTAGGTGTGATCCGTTGAATATAGATCCAATTTTTCAATTTTTTGGATTTCTTAGAATTAAGTTTTCCCGTGGTATCAAAACGCCGCTATGTCGAGATATCTTATCGGTCTTTTCAGGAAAATGGATATCTATAGAAAAGATTTTAAATTCAAAATAAAAGGGCTCGCTTTGACCGTTAAGAGTAGGTAATATGTTTCCTATCTTTGTTTTTATCTCATCGTATTACATTCGGTTCTGCGAGATTTGAAAATCACCGTCAATACATCGGTATAGGTCTGAAATAATCCTTTGTTTTATAGCTCTGGGGCTATTTATAACTCGTCAATTTGACTCTATGAAATTACGATGATAATTCTATATATTATGGGTAACATAGGAGACATCTCTATTTCCCCCTAGAAAATTGTTAGAATTCCCGCTGCTTAGCTTTTAGTTCGCCCATGATCCTATCTGTTAGCAATTGAGGACGAAAATACCGATAAAATGCGAAAATGAAAAATTTCCATGTCCGTTTTTGAGAAAGGGAGTTCAATTAGCGCTTTCCTTGGAAATGAACTAGATTTAGTTGCTTGTACTGGGGATTGGCTTAGCAGGAAGAATGGTTAGACCATCCACGGCATCCATTAACCTAGGTCTTTCGTCAGAGAAGGGGTAGAAGGAGCCCTCATACCCGCTCTTCTCTTTCACCCCTGACCTGAATAGATACAGGGTGGCCTCGCCCTAGAAGGTTACAGAAGAGAAAAAGGTGAAGCCCACCTTTTCGGGGCTTTACTCAGACCTTTGTCCGGCCTAAGGATCGTCTCTAGGGTGGAGCTACTGTCTCCTCCCTTAGAGAGCCAACCAATCCACTTTGTTCCCCGATCAAAATAAAAATAAGATTAATTTTAGAAAACTTTTGCTATATTTATAAACGTAAGGCTTGTACCAACTCTCGAAAAAAGAAGTCGAGTGTGCCTAGAAGTCACCGGTCCTTGACCCGTAACTGAAACTACTGCTTGCTCCGCCCTTATTCGCTATAGCAAATACAACCTTTACACCTACTCGCTTATCGAAAGTCAGGAAAGATTTCTTTATCCGCTTGAATGGTGAGAGCGTATTCAGAGTCTTATAGAACCTTTCTCTTCATCCTAAAAAATGTTGATTTCTTATTCTTTTCTAACACGTAACATTCCCTTTAAACATGTGGATTAGACAGTACTAAAAAACTGATTAAATTGCATAATTTTATCCACTACAAGTACCAAACACGCTATTCTCCATCTCAAGGATAATTCTCATTCAATTAGCAATAAGTTAACAGTAGTCGATATATTAACTTTTAAAATACTCCGTATGGAAATAGATAGAAAATGAACTTTAAAACATCACTAATTAATCTAACCTCTGGAATATATAAACAAGACACGTGTGTTCAATTACTTTACTCATGTCGTAGGGTTATGGGCTTTACGCATAAGGTCTCTTAAACGATTGGGCCTATTTTATTTGCTTTGGGCTGTTGGATAAGCCCATTATCTTTATAACCCATTACTCTGCGCGTATTTTATAATGAAGGCCCAAAGGGTGAGGTCGGCTTTGGGCTGTTGGATAAGCCCATTATCTTTATAACCCATTACTCTGCGCGTATTTTATAATGAAGGCCCAAAGGGTGAGGTCGGTGGAGGATAGTACTAGCGTACACAACAACAAAACATTAACATATACTATTATTAATTGAATAAACCTGCAAGTACATGCTTTTTTTTGACAGAATTTGCTTTCTTTTTCTTCCAATGAAAATCATCCAACTGTTTTTTCGGTTGATTTTTCTGTACCTATAACAAAGTTCATATTAATTTTAATCAGGCTACATGTATAACCTTTGTTGACAATATCGATTGACAACTATACATTTTGGTACCATTCCATCCATCCATTATAAAAATTGTTAAA
>CAIGRB010160326.1:4073-23034 GCA_903798255.1 Fraxinus quadrangulata
TGCAAGGTTACGAGGTTTCTGCTTCATTTGACATGGAAAGAGACCAAGACACAACGTTCTTATGACCAATTTTAAGGGGCGTAGTCGATATCGTGCTCAATTCTTTGTCACAGCAATTTAGAGCAGCGGCCTACTGGTCGTGAGAAACGCATGGAGTCGAACATTAAATTCATTAGTTATAGAGTGATTCGTGTCCCCACAAACAGTCAGTTCTCTACAAAATATTGGTCTGATAAGATTCCATCGATAATTGGGAACATCTAGATTAATGAACATAATCATTTACACTAATACCCGCATCACCAACAAAGATAAACATACACTACAAGGAATGTAAAAGAGATATTAAGCAATTGTCCATACCCCACTACAACCTCGTTGATCTTACCGCAAAGATCGATCTATAATTGAGAAATAAAACAACAATATAATTGAGTGTCGAACGTCTAAAAAATATTAAATAAGGTTGAAGAAACTCTCCCTATTTTGTATGTAAGTTATTCAATACATTGTTTAAGCTCACACAAACATGCTCTAGAATATGTTATATGGTAGAAATGCAAGAACATAGTGATTTCAAGATTCTGTGCTACTCTGAACTGACAAAAAAACAATGTTTACAAATTAAAGAAAAGCATATAATTTCATTGCCCTTTTTTGTCACGTGCTATATATGCCACATGCCTTGTTAGCCTTGTCGAGCTGTGATGGCTTGTATATGCGGTGCACCACGTTCAGCTTCTCCATTGGACTAAATTGGGGTGTAATTAAGCTACTTGTATTACACCTTTGTTGATGGTAAAATCAAGGACCAAAATGCACGCCACATCTTTATTTGTCAAGTAAGTGTGAACAATTTTCGTACAAGTAGCATTGGGGTGGTACTTATTGCCCCGGCCAAGTTTCTATTTCATTTAGAAAAATGTTATTTAACACCACTAATATTAAGCACTTGTGTGCACTTGTGTCTGTGAAATGCAAGTGTCGTTAATAAATAGATCATATTAAAAATACGAAAATGAGTCGTATTTAAGATGACGTATCACTATGAACAACCAAAATAGTTAATATAGCACAAGTAATGTTACATAACATTATTCTTTCACTCATTAAATCAAGTTGGGCCAAATAAGCACAATCGTATATTTCAAAATGAGCTACAAGAGACTCAGAGGTGCTAGACCTTAGATTCTTTAAAGGAAAAGCTTCCACGCAAAAGTGGATCAGAGTAGCCACACTCATAAATATGCCTTCTCGCACTATTAGGAGCATTGTCCCATTCTTCAATAACTCATATAGAAATATTTTGATTAATGCACATGATTTTCCCCGAGGTATACGAAAAATCACTCGTTTGGAGCCTTCCTTGGTGCTCCCATCATTTGGCCACATTAACAACGGGTTATGCAATATTTCTTCCACTTCTTTACAACGAATAAGAGAGTATGAAATCAACCTTTGATAAAGATGCCAAGGTTTTTGCTTCCGCCTCTTATAGAAGAGCTTCCTAAGGAATCTATCTTAAATCAGCTTTCTCTAAAAGTTTTTTTAATCCTAGGAAGCACTTTTAGAAAATTATCTAAACATGTAAATAAATTGTCTCATAAATAACTTTTTGACTTTCCAAAAATCCCGTCAAGGATCATAAAACATGCCAGGCTTCTCAACTAGATGGATCAAGGGATTCAAGGACAGACGAATCCAGCCCAATCTTACCGGCTTAAAGATATTGGAGAAAAGTACTTGCTACTCAAAGCATGGCTCCGGAAAAGCCAACTAACCACAGACAGGATACCAGGCTTTGCACTTTGGCTAGTAAGAATACGAGCGTTCTCCCTCTTCTGTCGCAATAACGTTTCCAGAGGACCAGAACTGGCTTATCTATGCTTCAATGAGTTTTATAACATAAAATAGGCTCAAGTACTATGTATTATCACTAGAGAAGCTTCTGTCCAATTTTGGGAGGATCAACTCAAAATCTCAGCACAACTATGCCAATATATACCGTTCAGCATGTATTGCTCATAATCAATTTATACAGATACAAAATCGTGTATGAACTTCACTTCCATAAATCGCATAAGAAATACAAGCAGTCACAACAGATAAGCAATTCCATTACGAAAGTTCTCTTGAACCAACTCCTAAGATGGCAAGGAAGTTTTTAACTATAAGAAAATACGATCTAGAGATGAAAACAGAGAAACTGCTGAACTCTTTCTAAGGACGGGTTTGCTGAACTCGCAATCAAAGTAGCATCATTTTGTTCCACACAAAGTATTGAACAAGAATCTCGTATGGGATGTAAAAGCCATCCCAGTTGAACACCTTGTCGTGAACAACTATTGAATTCTTGACTTCTATCTTCTTCAGCATGCAATTTCTGCTTTAACTAGAGCTAGCCCACAAGGAGCTGAGTCGAGCTGCCAGTTTTGCACTCTTATAGTCCTCTCTGAGCTGAATAAACCTGAGTTTGCAGTTATTTAAAATATTAACATTTGAAATGTAATTATTAAGCATATTTGGCTAAGCTCAAAAACAATTAAAAAAAACGTTACATTTTGTTTCCTAAAGTGTACTTTTTCTTATATTTGTGTTGATAGAGTTACTTAGTTTGGAAGTACCTCTTAATTACTGGCACATTTTGATTAATAAAAAATTACATAAAGTAAACCTTTTAAGCTTAGCCATATACATACTCCAAGTCTCAAAGTTGTTTCAGTAACTGTTCAAGAGAATGCCTCAGGTACATTTTTATAATAAAATTTCAGAAAAAAGTAAACAGTTCACAGAACTTCATAGGGGTACTGAAGATACATGCACAGAATTACTTTTTTTAGTAAGAATCTAAAGACGTTTCTTAATTAAATACGTACAACAAAGATATCTTATAGTTCTTTATATAACATGTGAGGCAAGTTTAATATAACTTTAGTGCATAAAAGATCAATAAATACATACGTTTGTGCATCTTTTCGAATACTTGGAGTTCCCTCAAAAAGAGTCGACAGGCTTTCAGGAGCAACAATGAAGACATTGGCCATGCTGGAGACAAAGGTTATGTCAGTAAATCAAAAGATAATGTATTGCCTAAATTCTGTTGCGAGAATTCTCTTGGGGGTAGGGGGAGATAGAAGGCACACATCTTCAAAATACCATAACTTACATGCCAAGCAACTCGAATTTCTCATCAACTGTAGGAGCATTGAAACTACGAACAAATTCCCCATATTCAGTTATATCACGTTTCAGCCGTAGTCCTCCACTGTAGATGTCAAGCGATGCCAACACATTAACTTCTTTTTTGCATAACCGCGCAAACTTGCCAGGTTATTTTTAGAGCTTCGTGGGTGTGTTATCATATTGAACCATTTGTAAACAACAATGGCACATAAAAATTGCAATAACGAATGCAGTTACATTCATGTCAAGTCATCAGTATGGACATACCATCAGGCAGAGAATTTTAGCAATACTACACACGTGACTTCCGAAGTTACGGGCTGGCAATTGCAACATATAGCAAGGAATTACCTTGGGTTAAAAGTGAACTTCTGCCAATGATTAAGCAATCCCTTGTGCAAGCGATTTCCCTGTGTGAATATGCTGAATGGTTACCACTTAAAAAAGTAAATGTGAGTGTAATAAATCAAACTCTGTCTATGTGAGACTTCCTTGGTCTAACCAGTATATTGAAGAGTTATTTTACAAAAAAAATCGTAGTTAGCATAGTGATTGATAGTCTTATAAATAATTTCTTGTTCTTCAGATGCGATTACCTAAAATCATGTAAATCAATACCAAAACATTCAAAGTCTATTTGACTAAAAAGACAAACATGGTCCACCAAAATGGGACAACATGAGCAATAATGTCATCAAACAGGGCCTAAGTAGGATCATGTACCCTGAAAAACTATTAACATTTACTGGCATGAAATGTAGGTAGCAAAATCAATAGGATCAAATAAAACTTATATGTTGAAGAAAATAAAATTGCTGTACCAATTCAGTCAGGAAGGCTTGTTTGTTAAGACCTTCCAGAGCAGTGAAAGCAGCCTCAAGCACACGGGAAAGGTAGGCCACAACTCTGATCACAAAAAGAAATGCATGAAATTTGGAGATAATATAAAACATACATGCCATTCATTAGCCGTGTTGCTCATTAGTGCTGACACATGGCACACTATAGAAGAATGTAAATCCAATTGAGTATTGATCAATGAATAATAACTGAACTATTGCGTTATAATTGAATATGGACCTTATTTCCCCCAACACGTGTACAGTTCACCACGATAATCATAAGCTAGGAATACAAGGTTGACAAGAATGAGTGTATATTTTAGATTCCATTTTTTTTTTTGCTCTTTCCGACATAAAAAACTATGCAAAACCAAAGCGCTTTTGCTAGTTGATACATGTTACACGGTTAAGTATTTTATTTATTTATTATTTTTTTTTTCCACAAGTAGTAATTCAGGAGATATCTTTTGTAATTGAAATTTGATTCATAGTTGAATGTAGGTGACAGAAGATTAACGGGCACTCACAAAACCTACAATTAAATGTACACAGTGGTATAGTTGTTGCAGGTTAACTGTTACTCAATGAACTGGGACCTATGCAATTCAAAATGACCAGATGACAGTTGATAGGTTACTCTTTACATTTTGTTTAAAAATTTTGCAAGAGCATGTAACATTACTCAATGCAATAACTTCCACGCAGTAGTGTTCCCACTTTGCATGGAGTCTAATAAATTTCCGAATACCTTGTGCAGGCATTTGTCGGCCGGTGATCAGGAGCAATCCCATCATCAGGTGACCGATAATCTGTTGCTTTTTGTTCAGCTGATAGCAGTCGCTCCACCTATAAGATTTTCGAGAATCAGGTACTTCAATCGTGGAAGAAAATGAAAATGAAAATGAGATAAAGGACTTGAACATGTGTTTTATGATAAGTTCTCGATCTCAAACCTCGGCCATAACCGTTTCGATGCATTGTTGAAGCCCTTTGTAAGCAACACCTTCTGCACTGGACATGGCTGATGCCATTTCTTCACAGGCAGCAGCATGAGAACCATCTAGGGGCAGTAAAAGCCGAGAAATAGAGTTTGCAAAATACTGCAGTAAAAGAATTCTAATCTCAATGGAAGTTAAGGGAAGACCTCTCACAGGTGTCAAAACATATTATCAAGTGATACAAACAATACTAAACACATACTTGCTGGACAATGGCCACGCTACTTCCACAACGTTGTACAGCAACCATGAAAGATCTGAAGCTGCTTTCACCGGCAGCGGCAGCAGCTTCTGCCTGCACATGATCATTAATCTCTCATGATTCGGCCACTCTATGTTTAAAGAAAGAAGCTCATCTTGCTTCATATTTCTAATCATGGTCTACAACCTACTTAAAAAGTACAAAAGGGGAAAGGAATCAAGTAATTACAGCTGAAGCAGCTGCAGCAGCAACTCTTCTGCTGACACTAGTTCCCAATACAAACCGTTCCCTGAGAGCTGCAGCCTCAGTCAAGCTGTCTCTAGCTCTTTCTAGCCCTTCTGTTATGTATAGACTGACCTGAATGAGACAGGATGGAAATGCATAAAGTAGGTGATGTGGATATCCAGCAGAAAAGAAGATCCAAAATGTGATTAAGACAGGCTAACTTACCTGGTCTAGAAGACACGTAAAAACAGCTCTTACATTAGCTGCAAGGGTAGCAGGCTGCACGATAACAAGATAATGAGCAAAACGCCTTTGAAGATCTAAAACTCAGGAGGAGGAATCATAAAAACATTCTATGTAAGATTCCAACATACTGGGAACTTTTTAAGATAATTTACATTTGTGGTAAGTGCAGTTAACCATTTAAAAAACTAAAAGCAAGCCAGCACACCTTTACATTTTTTCTTCAATAATTTTCATTTACAGTGACAATATAGCAGAATTGCATGTAATTAAAAAATGCAAGAGGCTATCTGGTGTAACTTACCAAGTTGAAATATGTTTTACTCTACGTTTCCGATCTTGATAGTACTAGTATCTAAGGGTGCCTCGATATTCTTTTAAATTTAAGGTTGCTTTGTGGAATAACAACAGGTCAATCATGATAAGCTACATGTGCTATGATAAGCAACCAGCAAATCCATGTTTAAGATGCAGCTAACAGAACAGAAGGGAGCATAAAATTTGAAGATGAGAAATGATTTTGGTTATTAAGCACAAAAATTGTAACAAAGGTTTGAGACAAGTTCCATGAAATTGGGGAGGCATAGCTAGAAATACTATCCATAATGGATCAATAGACACATTGCATATGTCCAAACCATCGCAAATATTTGAAGAGACTGATCCTGGAGGAAAATTTTGGATTGCAATAATCTTGGAAGAGACAAGTAGAAAAGCTACACCCAAACTTCTTTGAGTAAGCTTCTCCACATAGCAAAAGACTATAAAGCTCTATTTGTATTGCTCAATAATACATTTTAGAGGGTCATGCAATCTACCAATAAGAGAGAAGAAGACTTAACCCCCTCCCCTCCCACCACATACATCCCCATTGAGTGCTTCCTACAAGTCAACCACCATCTCCATTACTTCATAATGTGACCATTAAGCACCAAACCCAAGCATCATTCCAGTCAGAAGCACTAGGTAATACCACCTCTCCCATCATACAGAGCGGCCCAAATCTAGTTTGATAATTGATTCGTATAGAATACTGAAAAATTGGACAGAAATTTATAAAGTTGGCTTAAAAATTGCTTTTTGTCGAGTTTCCAATCCATAATGGATTACCTCGCTGAATCTGAGGCCACAGCCACCACGGTAAAGTCACTGATCCTAAGTATGAACCTCCAATGATGAAATTAACACGAAACATTGAAAATATTGTACCTGTGATGAGAACAGAGTGCATCTAGATATTGCTTCTTCATTCCAGCGAACAAACTCGGTCACTACAGTGACAGATATCTGTTGGTGTGACGATGCTATGGAAGCACCTTTTGAGCGCCCGATTGTTCCTGTTGACTCATTTGACTGCAGGGTTTCAGCACGTAGTTCCTCCATCTGCATTATAGCACCAATTTATGATTGTAAAAGAGAATGTACGAAAGACAGGTATAGAATTGAGAATGTACGAAAGACAGGTATAGAATTGAGCTCTATCTTGGGAAGGGCAGCTTAAATGATGAAGTTAGAGATGAAGAGAGGTACAGTGAGTTTCACTCAAACCTTTGATTTATATAGCTGCCTAAGAGATGCCTGCTCATACTCGATATATATATCTTTATGGGGAAGAAAGAGAGACTCTGTCAGGCCTGTACAACAGATAAAACTGCTTTTTTTAAGACAGTGAAATAAATGATTTTGCACCTACTACACATCTATACAGTAATTCTCAAAACTAAAAACGGGCATATGGTTAAGGAAAATGTGAAATATACAACAAAGAATAGGCTTGTATCCATGTGACCAGAAGAAGAAGATTAACCAAGTCACAATTTCGCCATTATACAAACTAACAGCATTTAATTAAGAGAAAAGAGAGTATAAAACTAAAATTTTGAAACCAAATATCTTTAATTTACTGTATTGCTTGGAGAAGAGTGAAAGTGAAAGTGTAAGATTATCAAGTGAAAATTCCTCCTGGTCTACAAAAAATAAGCTAAAAATTCTGGCAATCTAAAAGGATGTAGTGGAAGTTAAAATTAAACAGAACAGATTACTTGAACTACAAGTATGTAAAGAGAAATTATGTGAATCCCATCCATTCTTTTCGGCTCCATCTTTTCATAAATGGACACACAACTTCAGAAGCTTCCTCTTTGCTTCGTTTCCATCAGTTTACCCTTAGTGCCCAAGTTAATAAAATCTTTGTCATAGAAACTATTAAGTTTACTATTTCACACAATGTCCGTTAAGCCTACAAAGGCAGTTTCCTTGTTGACAAGCAAGTCAAATTAAAATCTTCACCTCTTGAGTTAACATACTTCAGCTCCAGCTTTTCCGGAAGATATGCCATTTCAATACAAAGCTCCTAAGTTAGAAGCGTCACTAGGCAGACTATTCGAACTGTGCAAAGATAGTATCCACTAGTATCGTTCAGATGAACCTAAACTAGTTGGTAAATTTTTTTCCTCTAGATATGCTCTTTCTCGTCCTAACTCTATCTTCATACACATAAAACTGACTAGCGCCTATAAACAGATCTCAATTACACATTTATGTGCAAAGCAGGAGCTCAGATCACAGTCACCTATCTTTTATACTGGAAGCACAGGTCTTCATCATCCCAATCCAGCCAAGTTATAAAGCTTCTCCAGCTTTTGCAATAGTCCACTAGACATACTCAGCCCTTTCTCAGCTTTTACAATAACCACCACAATTTGTGCACCGCCTTTCAACATGGTATGTTACGAAGTGTCTGATTGTACTTTATCCTAAAAGTATGTGGAATCATTGACATTCAAAACCAAAGCCTTCCCACACATCATTTGACAATCAGCAGCTATAATCCTGCTCAAGATCAAATCTTAAAGGCTCTTCTGCTCAATGGACGGTATATTAACAAAAAGTAAAGGTAACAAAAGCCAAGCTGGCTTTGGCAACACTTAATGCACTACAAATAAGTTCTAAATTCAGCTATCAAATTAGCCCACTCTTAAGTCAGCCAGGACACTATCTTTATTGTATCAGCAAGTTAACACCATCAATCTTGGTTACACAAGACCATGCAGATAACATGGACTCTTCTGATTGAGGAGAACCAACAGATCAAAGCAGCAAAACTGCCCCCTGTTTTAATCAATTCATGTATGTTGAACAAGGTATCACATAGCGATTCAAGTGTGTTTCCAAGTTAAAAATAAAGGTATGTCACCATAAGGACTATCAAAAGTTCTACATTTTTACCTTCAACATCTAAGTCACCACACCCTACACCACGTAACTCTCTAGCAAGCTCCTGTGTCTTCTCATATGCCACTGCTAGCATTCTAAGATACTGAAATCACAGGCAAACACAGAAAAGCAAGGTTAATATACCATCAACATCGAATTCACATTAATGTTACTGGACAATTTGTAGCCTTGTCAACGTCACTCACTAATATAAGTCCACCTTCTTCCATGGATGGTGGATTAACGAGAGAGGGTTTTATCAACAACTTCTCAAGAAGTTTGGGAACTCTGTCTTCCAGCACTCTCTGTAGGCAAGGATAGAATACCAATAACTATTTTAATACAATGAACCAATCTTACCCACAATCACAAGTACAAAACTTCAGGAGTTGCCCTCCCTCAAATGCAATAGTAGAGGGGTAACACAGGAATACCTGGACCAATATTGACATGACATCATCTGGAGAAGGAAACACGGCCATTATTGTGGCTGCCTCTTTCCTCACAGTTTCTGCAAGCAAGTTGTTAAAATTCAAATGATAATGTTCCTGCCAACTTTGATTTGATATAAGTTGTCTAGATAAATGGGTTCATCCAAACCTATAATTTCTTTGTATAATGAAGAGAGACCACTCGCTACATTGCTAGGACTAGGATGGGAACCATGGTCACCAAGAACCAATCTAGTGTCAGCATTCATAACCTCCAAATCAAACATTGGACGTAATCCCACATAGTGTTGCATAGCACTGGTACCCCTGTTAAACTGAGTTGCAAAACAAAAACGTGAGAGGAGGCAGGGAAATTTTACTCAGAGATCTAATATTTCATTATGATTTATCACAAGAAGCCAATAATAAGAGCAAATAATTTAAGCAATCTGTCGAGGAACATGGCATGAAACTTAATCATACTGAAAGAACTAACGAAGTACATAAAGCAATTTGAGATAGGTGAAATAGGACTTTCGAGTGCAACCTTCCATGGCAATCAAATAGGCAAGAATCCATTCAAAGAAATGAGGAATCATACATACAAAAGAATAACTTCTACAGATCATAAATACCTTCTCCAAACCTCACCTCAACAAAAAGAAAATGAGAGAAAGAACCAAGTTATCCTAACACCTTAATTACAAATACTGATGCACCGACACTAAGAATCTGATGAAGGCTACTTTCTTTTTCCTTCAAATATAGCATATTTTTAGTTCCCTACATAAAACTAACATAACATTTTTGCAGTAAAGAAATAATAAGCCTTATTTCGCAACAGCTAATATCGAATAGTTTACCTGCGACAAAATTTTTGCACACTCTGCCATTGTAGATAATTCCCTTCTTTGCGATGCTGCATCAAATCTGGCCAACAATCTATTCTCCAGTTCTACAAAGGCATTGAAAATGATTAATATATAATTTACAAAAGAAGATAATAAACTAAACCTTATTCTAATAATGTCATTTGCAATTGATAAAAAATTCAAAATCATTGAGGAAATGCAAAACAAAGACCCTTGGTACAGGAGCTCATCTCTGATGGATTTCCTTTTCCAACTGCACACTATTCCAAAAATGTGAATTTGGAGCTCATTTAAGTTGGGTATAATGCATAACTTTTTAGATTTGTTAATGGCAATTGCATCCAATAATTAATCTTGTACTTTTAGAGAAAAACAGGAAAAAGGATATTGACATTTCCCTGCCGACAAAGATATAAGAAAAATGGAAAAACGTACAAGGTTAGTATTTGAACTCCTGACAACATATTATTAGAAGATCACCCGTGCAAAGCGCAGCAATTGTCTTGAAGTAATGCATATTAAATAAAGTGACACTTGGTGTCTTTAACCTTAATACAAAAAAGAAAGGAGAAAGTGATGTATCTAATTATAAGGTTTTTCCTTCTACGTGTAGTTGAACATTTAATTTGTGTGCATATGATATTATTCATTCATCTTGGGAAGTAAGATTCAAGTGTGGTGATCCTTCAAACGTATAGCCCCTATTTGAGCCCCATTTTTTGGGATAAACAGATTTTTTAATAGTGATTTTTTAAGATGGTGTGGTTAAAAAGTAAGAAAAAAATTTAGGTTGAAGTGTAAAATTATTTTATGGAAGAATGTATGATTGAAAATGAATTTGAGGAAAAATGAGTTTTTGAAAATGAAGCTCAAACAGGAGCATAATAACCTGATTAAATTAAATAAAGCCCTACATCCATCATTCTCAAAGAATTTTCCCAGCCATGTTGAAATCTAGGTATATTGGAATTATATACCGAATAAGGTATATATGCTTCTTCCTTTGACATCACAAACAACTGAGCAAAATTTGAGTGACATGCAATAATAGAGATGCTGCAAAAGCTATTAGTTTGAAGAATTTGCAAAGTTATTGATATCATTTCCATTTTAGTGGTTTGTTATGTCAGTTTAGTCAATTAGGTATTGACTCCGCTGGAACTGATTTGTTGGATACATTATAGCTTAAGCTTTTAGATAGGTGGTTCTACATAATTTATATTTGGATATATAACATGAGCTTTACTCAGACAAAGTGGGTGCCGGGCTTTGGAATCAGACTGAAGCTAGTTTGCTTTGGCTCTTCCTTGCATTTTGCTCATCTATGATCTAACAACCATGCCCCAGAAAGATAGGATTTTTTTATCCAGAGTAAAATGATACCCATAATCGAACTAAACTCAAGGAAAATCAATCAGACAAAATTTGATTAACTTTAAAAGCACAAAATGAAACATAGGAAGACAGGATATCCGAAAGAATTCTTTTGCTCGTCATTGCACCGTCTCACAAACTAAATATTTAGTGATGGATATTATTAAATGATTTTCCATACATATTTCATTCACATTTAGGATCTGTATGTTCAGGGAGAACATTCATACATTTCTCTTTTACTTCCTTTATTTTTTTTTTATTTTTTTATTTTTTTATTTTTTTGTTGACGAGTAGAGAATGTGCCCAAACTTGTGACTTCTACGTCTTAAATATATCAAATACTATGCATGGCACAATATAAACTATAAGAGAGGACTACACAACTCCACAGATTTTTGAACAATGAGCAAGTCCCATTTAGATAGACATTACAATGACAATTTCAGGCCTGAAGAACGTTACTCAAATAATTCCCCTTTTGCCAAAAAAAAAGTATTATGTTTGCTTCTTATGCAAGTAAACTACTATACTTCCTTGAGAGTAGCCCAAAAATTTGTCAACACTGGTATAACCAACTAGTACTGTCAACCGCACAAAAATAGCAAACATACCATTGCAATATTCTTGGAGGTTAGCAACAGCAACTTCCAATCCTCTGCTTGCAGTTGCATTTCCCACAACTGACGAGACAGCCATGCTTTGTCTTCCAATATCTTCCTCAGCAAATGATCCTAAATTCGAGCTTATTAGCAAAATGTTTTTAGCTTTTCAAAATCAAAGAAAGAACTAAGATTTTCTCCACAGCTCATCTAAGAATGTGGTCACAATCCAGGTTCCTGATCCTTATCAAAAAAAAAAAAATTCTTTATTATTCAAATCGATTATTTTACTCTCAACTCTAAGGATCAAGTCATTACTATCATAATGCAACACGAAAAGTTATATACTCTTGTAAGCAAATAGAAGCCAGGATACAATTGACAAGTTATGCTGGATAGACCTTTATGGGCCACTGGTTGACATTTGAATATGTCAGGCATTTAAGTTAGGACAAAAAAATGTTCATATATGTACATCAGTTAACCCCATAATATATCTATGGTTGATTTCAATCATTTTAGACAGCATATAACTCCATAAATTAGTTCAAAATTACAACAAGATCCCAAGGAAAATTGCGACGTGTTTACACCTTCAATCATATAGAGAGAAAAAAAACTTTAGGTTAGGGTTCCATTGAATTTAAATTTTATTTATGAAATTAACTTCATAACAACATCATAACTTTTATTATAGCAATAAATGCCAATCAGAACTTCAACAACAGATTCATTTTGCTTAGCCATTTAAAGACGGAATCTTTAAGCAAAACAAAGTCTTAAGAAGGTGACAATCAATAGATTTGGTAAATATGTATCCTGGTCTCTAATTCAAGAAACAAAAAAGAAGGAATAAAAAATCCTTGCTGTAGATTCATTTTTGCTTAGCCATTTTAAGACAATGAAAAAGGACAACAAAAAAATTATAAAGCTGACAACCCATGGCATTGATATGTACTTCATACACTGGTTCAAGGAGCCAAAAAAACAGGTTACAAAACAAATAAAAAATCCTTGCAGTAATGGATTCTAGCAACAAAAAAAATTGTAAATTTGTGCAAATTCTTATCAAAGCAAGGCTATCTTACTCAATTTCTGTGCAATGGAAGCAGCCTCGGCAACGCGACTGTCATCAGAGAACAAAGGTGAAAGTTCCATTAGGTCGCCCGGACTACTATTGAATTCCATCAAGTACTGCACAATGAGAATCAATGAAATAGTTTTGACGTAACAGACAGCTAATCATCATCTGAATGGATTGAAAGCTACCTTCATATGCCTATGTATCAAAAATTTACCTTTATGAGGTCTATCGTTTGACTCGCGGTTTCCCGCTGAGCATCTGCACTCTGAAGAATATGTGTGAAATAAATTAAGATGTGTGATTGTATATTATCCAAGATTGTAATCAATAAAGAAATTTGAGATATATCGAGTTTAAACTGGAAAACAAGAGCCAGTGATTACGTATTGGATAGTTTCAAGTACAATTAACTTTTTTATAAGCATTATATTCAATATATATAACTAGTGAAAAGACAAGAAGACAAGACAAATGAAAGAGAGTCCTAGTGTCACATTTACAGTTTGCGAATGACACATTATTTCTTGAAGGCTTCTGAGGATTTGTTACATTAACCTTTTAGGAATTTAAAAAGTTTTTCATTCTGCATCAGGTCTTATGATGAACACGGAAACTAGAGTGGTAGTGTGTATTAAAGATTCACCGGATTTTGTTCAGGAATTGGGATCGAGATTGGGCAGCTCTATAGGGAATTGGCCTTTGAAATACTCAGGTTTTTCTTTGGAGCTAATCATATGTCCATAGAATTTTGTTCCTGGGTAATTGAGAGGGTTATGAAAAGGTTAGATGGTCTCTGTCAGTATTATCTAACATTCTTATATTCACATGTTGCTTATCAGAATGTCAGGCAAGGCCATGTTCTATTAGAAAATTGACAAGAGATATTTTGTGGATTGATGAGGGAGTAGCAATAAGAATCGCCTGGTTAATTGGGGCATTGTTCATAGAAGTAACAGTGGAGGACTGGAGATGGTTTGGGAACGGATGTCATCGTGAACCATGATGAAATTTTGCCTTCGACAGGAAAGTGGTTTAGGAGATTCCCCTTGGAACAATCTTGTTTGAGGGGAAGGTTCGTAAGGAGCTAACGAGATCTGGACCCAAATGGAAGGTGATTCTGAAAACAACATGTGAGGATCATTCAAAAACTCCTTAAAGTTTACATCTCAGGGATATCTCATTTATCAGGTTCACAAAATGGAACATGGTGTGAGGGACATGATTCGGTTCTGAGATGATGTATAAAATGGGAATGTTTCTTTTGCATTCTCGTTGTCCAAGTCTTACAATATATCCTTGCTAAGAAATATTCCCGGTAATTCAGTCGGTTTGCTTCAATACGGAATCATTAGTTGGAAATTCAATTTCATTCGAACTTATATGACAGAAAATTTCAGACTTGCCTAGCTATTCTTGAAAATATTTTCTTCAAGGGTCATCATTCAGATAAAAGATTGTTGACAGTGGAGTCCTTGGCTATATTTTCCTATAACTCATATTGACCAAAATTTGGTTGATTTTCCTAGTCACCCACCCAATCTTAAAACCTTTTTAATTCATTTGGAAACCATGTATCTCTTCCAGAATAAAAATGTTTTCTTGGTGAGGTCTTCGTAGAATAATCAAACTTGGGATTTAGTTCAATAGAAATGTCCAAATCTTTTCTTCTTTTCTTCCATTGTGTGTATGGAAAGAATTTGGAAAGCATTGATTATCTGTTTCAAGATTATGAAGTAACATTGCTATGGGCAGATTTTTCCAAGATTTAGCTTGGGTGTTTTGCAGAAGATGCAGCAGAATATTATTCCTTGAAATGCCAATAGATTTTGGTTCAGGAGAGAGAGTTATTATACATGGAAAGCAGTGTATCAGCCATTCATTGGGTAATAAATTTTTCAAAGGTTAAAAGCAAGTTATTTTTGAGTTATGGGAAAAGGCAAAATTCATCACATTGCTATGGGCTGCCACATCTAAGGAATTTAAAGGTGTTCCTTTTTTGTTATTTTTTCAATTGGAAAGAAGTGCTTCCTTCTTGATTTTTAGCTTAGTGGACACATAATATTTCACCCTCCATAAATTCTAAACATAATTCTTTGAATAATAAATTTCACTTTTAAACACAAAAAGAATATAACAATCAGGTGAATTAAGCATTAGACAAAATTTACCTGCAGATGATCTCCTATTTTAGCAGCAGTCTGGCCAACACTTGATATACGAGAATCCAACCTTGCAAAACTAGTAAACAATCCATCGACGCCTTTTTCCAGCTGCTCAATAAGGCACGCAAAATAAAAATATTTACAAGGTTGCACTTGTAACTATATCCCATATTTATATATATAAAGAAACTTCTCAGCCCCATTATCTGTTAATACTTAAAAACCGAGAACTGGATGAAACTAGCTTCCAATGATATATAGTTATTTTCAACTCTGTACTTTCACAATTTTTTCAGTGGATCCAAAGATGTGGAATGTGTAGATCTAGCAGGTAACACACAGATATTTGTGGATCCCCTGGCTGTCTGGTGATGTTTTCCGTTGAAATGGATAAATGCTTGACAATAAAGTTTCAGAATATTTAGCAAGCATCAATGCACAGGAAACATAATCATGTACATTAAAAACCAATACCTATATGGTCAGAACAAACTAACCTCAGTAAGTGTCTTCCGGTGTCTAGAGTCCTGGGCAGCAACTTCCTTCTTGAGGTTTGAGAGTTTCCCATCAATCTTTGAACAGGCATTAATAAAATTAGAAAATGTTACAGTAGGTTATATATATCCAAAAAAAGTTCATCAAGAAGTCGAATTGAACACCTCTTTTCTGAGATCAATCAATTGCGTACACGAGTTCTTAAACAAAGATAGAAGAGCATCTACTTCAGGAAACAATGGACTTGATAGTCCTACTGCTGATTTTCCCGTGTCAGATGGAGTTCGTAAATGACCATTTGGCATAACATCATTGCCACCATGCCCTTCGGAGGCATCAGTCTCTTCTTCTAAATGAGAAGGCAGTAACTCGTTTACTAAATTTCCGAACAAGGCATCAAATGAAAAGTTGCCCTACAGGATCCAAATTGCTAGCAATAGTTAGCTGTAGAAGGAAGAGTTAAATTCATACACATGCATTAAGATTGTGTTGGAGGCATCACCTTGAAGTCCTCAATGTCCAAAACAAGTGGATAGGAGTCAGTCGATACCGACTTAGATTCCGGTTTAGAAAACCTATTGGTCTTCCTTCCATCTTTACTCTCATTCATCTAATACATAACCAACGTATGAGAAACCAAAAGAGGTACAAGTTTGGCATCAGTAACTAACACTTGAAGACCAGTCATTACTAATTTAATCGAGTTCAAAAGGGAATGGTGTCAATCACCAAGCAAAAAAAGCTTATCAAATATCGACTGTGAACGGACAGCTGAGCACAATTCTATGCAATATTAAAAATGGATCATGATGTGAATTTTTCAAAATGTGGTGTCTCTATGCCTATGGGAAGAACGACGGAAACTCAAAATTACAATTCTGTATCACGACATTTATATTAATCGTTAACCTCCAATTAGTATTCCATAGGTCAAATCCGCAAAAATGGTTGCGTTCGGATTTTTGGCTTAAATGTAGACAAAGAAAGTTAATGTCGATTCCAAGTGCTGCAAAAGGATGGACATTAACGGATGACCAAAATGGCAGGTTTTTAATTTAGAGAAAGTAAAATTTTTCCATCCACGTATATCACCCTGCAACATTTGGCAAAATCCTCGCATCCAACGAAAATCGACATTTCAATAATCGGTCCCTTAGTTCAATTCATAAACTGAATTGCAGTTGTGGCTAGTAATTATTTTGATCTAAAAATGTCAACCTCGTTTACATAAATAAATTTAAATGAGAAGTGAGTAAAATGTCGAAATTTTCTACTCATTTTAACGGAAATCAACTCATCAACAATAATTGTACGGGCGAATTATAAATATCAATAACAGAAATTTCTACCTCCGATCGCATCTAGTTCTTACGCAGTTATAAAAGCAAAAATGTGTGCTTATCCATACATATACATGTAACACGTATGAAAAGCTATAACAGAAAGCGGAAATGGTACCTTTTTAGTGATTGAATGAGAATGAGATAGCGATCTGCAGCAAGTAATTAAGCTTTGATTGTTGTTTTCTAAAAAGATTTTCCCTTTCTGTTATGCTTCGTCGAATCGGGCGAGAGGGGGAGAAGGCTGTCTCTGCGAAAACTACGAGGAGAAATACAGGTGATCGATTGTAGTGACGATTTTCGCCCCCATATTTACTTTTTAATTTTATAAATTATTATAATGCTCGATTTTATAAAAGAAACTTATTTTTCAAAGTCATGTTTGGTGATTAAAATCTAATTTTTTTTAATTAAAATCAATAATTAATTCTAAACACGAAATTAACAATTTTTTAATCACACATTTCATCGATTCTTCTAAAATTTTAATTTTAAATGGAACATTAAAGGATCATTTTTCAACACTATGTTTAATCTGCAAGAGAAGTTCCAAACTTTCAAAAAAAGTGCAGCGCGATCCTGTACCTTTATGTCGTAGCAAATACGTACCAAATCTCTTAAATGCGATAGGAGGACCTCTGGATAGTTGTTGTCCAAAATCCATTCATTGACAAAAATTCAAGCGTTTGATCATAATTTGGTCAATTTTAAAAAAGGGCAAAATAATCTTTTAACATTTAGAGCATGTTTGTCTCTCATTTTAGAGTAAGAATACATTTTGGAATAATTGATTGATGGAGAATGTGTTGTTAAAAAATAAGAATTTTTTTTGAATTTACGTGTTATATTATTTTTAATGAAGAATGTGTAGTTGAAAATAATAGAAAACGGGGGCTTAATTAACTAAACAAGGCAAATTTATAGCAAGATGTCTCAAACCTTTCAAAAATACCGTGTGATCCCAGGCTTTTAATAAATGTACGATAGAAAGACCTTCGGATAGTTTTTGTCCAAAAATTCATTAGTTGACCAAAAGTCAAAGGTTAGATCATAATTTGACAAATCTTAAAAAAGGCAAAATGATATCTTCAACAGTTAACTAAGCTCTTGTTCGATCTCCATTTTTGTTAAATATATTTTTCTCTCTTTTCTTTTCAATCATATATTTTTCAATTAAATAATATTACACTCAATTCAAAAACTTTTATTTAATTTTTAACTACACGTTCTATATGAATCTATTATTCCAAAATATATTCTACACAATAAAAGGGACTCAAACATACCCTAATTTAAACAAGGGGATTTTACAACAAAGGATTCAAATCTTTCAAAATGTGTAGCGTGATCCCAACTCTTTAAGAAAAGTGTGTCGAAAAGATCTCTAACAGTTTCATTCAAAAACTGTCAGTATATCAAAACTCTAATGTGTGACCTAATTTGATCAATTTTAAAAAGGACAAGCCTTGTAAGCTTGGCTTTTGCCACTCAACCAACTTTAGGATTTTGACGTTGACACATGATAAGGTGCTGCTTAAATACAAGTGAAGTTGTTACAATCACAACCATTAAAGAGTTTACTCAAGATTCTCTATTGTTGGATTTGGTGGTGATTGAGATTTTTGTTGTGTGCGTGGCGGTGGGGTGGGTGGTCGTGGCGGGATGAGATGAGATTGGGTGTGTCTGTGACCA
>CAIGRB010160339.1:3190-32933 GCA_903798255.1 Fraxinus quadrangulata
TATTATAGTTTCGTTTAAAGTCGCATTAATTAGAATGAGAACTAATCAATCCTTGTGGGAACGAGACTTGGGACTGTAAATTCATTTTACTACTTGTCAACGAACCGTACACTTGTGGTGGTTTTTATCCGAAATATATTTTCGTAAACAACTAGGTTGTAGACTTGTTATCTAAAATATAGCAAGTGGCACATCAAAAATCCTACTAAACTCAAAAATTGAATAAGATAATGAGGATAATTAATATCAAATATAACCTAGGTGGAATATAAGCAAATGGATAAGAAAAATAGAAAGAAAAGCAGCACACCCATCACGTGAAATTATTTGAATCCAACAAATAGAAACTTTAGCAGACTACGTGTGGCAATCTTAGATCACACAAAGCATGGTAATATCCAAGTTCAACCAAAGGTGGTGAATAACTAAAGGCTGTGATGGTGACTTACCCACAAATTCTCGGCAAATATCACGATCAGCAAAATTATCAAACTCTAATATGTAATTTCCACCCTGAAATAATGCAGAACTAAGCTTGTTAATTGCACAGAAACTAGGCAGCAGAAAATACATTGCTCTTGTGTTGAAAGATATTTGCGGAAAATTTTGCAAGCACGTATCAGCTTAGCCCACGACTTCATACCTGTTCTTGAGTAAGATTAAGAAGGGCCTGCTTACTGGAACCCTCCTTGGTAAATTTATGCCCTGAAAAATAGAGATAATAGCAAAGACATTAATAAAAGCTCTACAACAGAAATATAACAAAGAACTTGAATAATGTAGACACTCCAGAAGACTGGTCATTTTATTTTCTCCTTTTCTGGTTTTCCGTTGGATTTTCAGGGTGGTTATGGAGTACGAAAGAGATCAGTCAAAATAGAAAAATTACTTTTGTAAAGAAAGACTCACCACACTGAACTACATCAGTCACTGATGCTTATTTTATTTCAAATAACATCAACTGCAACCCTCAACACAGAACTATAATTAAGAAGAATCTATTTATATCCTGGTAGAGAAAGGAAAGGTAGTAGAAAAAGCACCTTTAATCGTCCTAAACTCCACATTTAGCTTTCTGGATGAATTCGGATCATTTGGCATAAAAACAAATCTTTCCCTGGTCTGTAACAAGCAACGGATAAAAGCAGATTAATCTATAAGATGCATTTTTTACTAATTAATAACTCTGGTTCTTAACTACAATCCATCAATCACTAAAAAGACACCATCACAGTTCTTTTTTTTTTTCAAAAGAATTAATATAAAAACATGAAAAATGAAAAATAAACCCTAATTTGATTGAACAGCACAGTGGAATCAATGGTGAAGATGCAAGAAATCATTGATCTGTCCTGCATTTCTGGTACATTTGATTTATAGGGTACCCAACTATCAGGGTATACTCAATCCAGCAGATTATAGCCCAGCAAAATAATTCGGGACAAAAAAGCCACACTGACATCGAAAACAAGTTGGAAGCTAAAACAACGATATAAAAATATGAGTGTTAAGTTTATTACCATTTTGAGGACGCCAGGAACTCCGGGGTCCTTGACCGAAGACTTATACTTGGCACGCTTCATCATCTGCCCATCCGCCATGTTTGATAGCTCAATATAGGCAAACAAAACACAAATACTCAAATCCTTACTGAAATAATAGATTAGAATAGTATAATTATCCCGTTTATGTGATGAACTCAAACTGAATGATCCAGGGCGACACTGAATCAATGAGAATCGGCTCAGCTCCTAGAAATGCACGCAGAGATCTAGGGTTTTAGAGTGAAGTATAAAAATCTCTTCTCTGGCTGGCGTTGTTGGCGCCAACAGGGAAGAAAGACCAATAATCCGCGTGTAATCGCTCATCCGTGTATATATACAGGAGTTGGGGGCTATCAATCAGGTCACGATCAAATTGGTTTTAGAATAGAGATATGCTATATATATATATATATTTCATTATGTACGCATTGAATTTTTCAGGCTACATGAGTTATTACGTGGTGGAAAAACACGAGTGGAAAAGTCTTTTTTGTTTATTTAATTGAATAAATTCTACTGTCCTTTTATTTTTAAAAATATTTTTTCTCTTTTTTTAAATCACATATTTTTAATAAAATAATATTATACGTAAATTTTTAAAAAAAATCTTATTTTTAATATTCATAAATTTATTATTCTAAAATGCATTCTTAAAAAATCATGGGAGCTCAAATATGCTCTATATCTTGCCATCATGTAAGCTAATTATGTACTTAGTAACGTGTCTTTGATTTTAATTTTAGAGTATGTTTGGGACGGATTAAAATTTGATTTTAATCTAAGTCAAAGTCAAACAATCAATCTTAACCATATCTTTTATGAGCCTCACATCTTTTCAACAACACATTTCAAAAATTTCTATTAGAATCTACTAAAAATCTAATTTTAATCCCCACTAAACACCTTCCTAATTGTATTTTTATGCAAAAATAACAGTAGCAGTCCTCACATATCACTTTTTATAAACGTTCAATTTGTACCAACAGATGTTCCAAACTTGTGAGAAATTAGCAACGGAAGTCCAAATGAATAGAAAATCGTTAGTTGACTAGAAAAAAAGCAAACTTTCACTATTTTGTCCAAACTAAAATGGGTAAAACGATAACTTTACGTATTTTTTAAATATTTTCAAGTAAAGAGTTGGAACCACACTATACATTTTTTAAAGATTTTAAACTTCTCATACAAAGTATTTTGGCTGTACTATTTCTTTGACAATTTTACTACATTATTAATATGACAAATTTTAATTTTATATTTTCCACAAAATTGTATATTTTTACCAATAATACATATATTGTCTTTTCTTCTTATAGTTTTTTGTAAAAGAAAAAAAAAGATCAAGAATATCCTTTAAAAAAAAATATTAAGATTATACATGAATACTTGAAAATTTGTATGTGTGTGTGTGTATATATATATATCTTAATAATGTTAAAAAAAATTATCAAATGAAGTTTTTGTTATTATTTCAACATTAACAATTTATTTAACTTTATTTTTAATTTTTCAAGTTGTAGTATAAGAGAATAAAGATCATAAATTTATAAACATTATTCATCATCTTTTAAAGATCATTTATGTTTGAGCCCCATTTTTGGGGGGAAATGAGTCTTGAAATAGTATTTTTTTAGAGAATACGTGGTTTAAAAAAAAAAAAAATACACACACACACACACACATATATATATATAATTGAATTTACATGTAAAATTATTTTATTGAAAAATGTGTGATTAAAAATGAGTAATTTTGAGAAAAATAAAGCTCAAGCACTGACTTAATAAAATGGTAATTAGTGGAAACGTCTCTACTTTTTATTATTATTGTGCAAAACGTTTTGACCTTTTTAAATTTTTTTTTTTTTTGGCATTTCACATTTATTTTCACCATTCATTGTCAAAAATATCATTCCATCCACTTACCGTCCATTGCTCCGTCAATTCAATACAAAAGTCAAATTTTTTTTCAAACACCAAGATATACTGGTCTCAACCCATTTTATCACCTTCTTCCCACCTTCAAAATAATATTGAATTCCTCTGTTAGAATGGAAATAGTGCTGGAAGTGATCCTGATATTATGGAACTGAAGGTGGGACAATCTTAGGGTGGGAACTCATTTTGCCGAATTCCATTAAATGGTGCAATCAAAGCCACGAAATTTAGAAGGATGCCGAATAAATGTTGAGGCGCTCTTGTTAGGAATTTATTTAATCATGCGCAGCGAAAAGTAAACAATTTTCAATTCCACAAAGAATTTACATTGTGTTTAGATATAAATTGTGATATGAATTGTACATCTGATGAATATTGCAAACTCCTTTACTGATTCTCAAACTCCAATAATCACGATCTGTAATCCAAGCTGTCCAATTGTCCAGTCTCCAATGGTGATCCACACAGAGAACGAGAATGACGACTAGGGTTTCTTTTCTTGTGCTAGCAAGAATAATGAAAAAATCATACAGTTGTCAAACCCTAGTAGCATATTAATATAAACCCAAGTGGGCTCGGCCGGTCTCTTAAATTTAATCCGGTCCAATATTTAATTAATCAAATTAATTAAGTTCGGTCCATGAATTAATTAATCCAATTAATTAATTCGACCATATTAATAAGCAACTCAATTAATTAATTATTCAACACTTGCCAATTAATTAATTGGTAAATCTCATTCTTCTGGTTCTCTTTTGTGTGTGACCCATTAGGTTTCCAATCACGATGCCTAACAACGTAAATTATTATTTTGATCTAATCAAAATCGATAAATTAAAACATCACTTTTAATTCATCACTAATTCACATTCGTCGTCCCAGATTAACATCTAACATTGTGTCGGGTAATACACGTGACGGGAAATGTCATGTAGTGTGACAAAACCAAACTTGTTTATTTACCGTGAAACTATAATCCTTTCGTCAATATGATCCGATCAATTACGAGATATAAATATCTGTCAATCTCGTTTATTGATCATTTCTTTTATCCCACCGTTAAACCAATGTAAGTCAAAAACTCATTTTCGACTTAAAAGTTCACATTGGCCAATGATTTCTTATCAACTTAACTGGATAAAATGTAGACCATAATCTCTTACTATCTAAGAGTGACGNTAACTGGATAAAATGTAGATCATAATCTCTTACTATCTAAGAGTAACTAATCATCTATTGATCATTCACAACCTTCATATGATTCTTGACATACCCGAACGATGCTGTATTAGCGACCTTTGACAGAGCAACATCCAACACCACCAAAGTATAACCGTCCCCATATAAGACACTATGATAACCTCAAGTCAAATGTTCACTTCCACTATCGAACGTTAGAGATTAACCATTGACACTCAGATAGTTATTCATGTGGAATCTCCAACGGGTCTCCAATGTTTTGTTCTATAACAAAACATCCAGGTGTTCATTCAAGTGTCACCACACTTTAGTTTGTGAGATCAACTACTTACTTTACAAGTAAGAATGACACACGTGATGGTCTATCCGTAATACCGATATTCGTATCTCGTTATTACTTCGACGACAGACGATTTAAGATTCAAATATATATAGTGTTTATGTCCAAAGTTGATTGGATATAAGGCATAACACTTACAGCACTTTCTTCAGAATTGTTAAAAATTAAGCACATATATGTACTCGTTGCATGAAATGGAATTTTATTATTACTGTTAGCGAGATTGAGCAGGATATTTGCAGAATTGTCGATGATGGAAGTTGAAAACCCTATTACAGAGAAGTATTCCAAGGCTGTCACGGTAGGACCGTAGTAGAGATTTTTGTGAAACCCCTAAATACGCCATTTATCCCTTTTTTTGTTGAGATTTTGGTTAATTGTCGTCTGAATTCTTATCTGAATTTTGTTTGAGCTGTCGTGTTAGTGTACTCTGGGAGTTCGAGTTGTTGTGTATAAATAAGTTGCACACAAAAGAAAATACGAACAGTTCTCACAATGAGTTCTAGAGATAGGGACGTTTTGCATCGAGAAAGTTGAAAGATAATAATGTTTTTCGCAAAATGTAATACTACATAAAGATTATTATCACAAGGTTAATTCCATGCTAAAAGTAAACGAACAGGACCTGTTCATCTTCACCATTGAAATCTGATGGATACTTTACAACATCAAATTTGCAATTGTTTTTCAATTTACCTTTTAATTACACCACTTAATAAGCACTAAATGGGAATTAATATCGCCAATTCATCGGCCACCAATTCAATTTATACCTTCATCTACCATTCTAAATTTTATCACTACCATTGCAGTAACCACTGTTATGAAATACAATGTTCTTTACGTCATTTTTTCTTTATTTAACTTAATAATTATTTTCATAATTACGTTACTATTACTTATGAAATGACTATTTTGAAGGTGAGAATAAGATGATAAATGGATCGAGACCATTTTATCCTTGTGTTTGAAAATAAAATTGACTTTTTTTTTATTAAATTAACGGTGCAACTGAAGGTAAATTGATTGAAAGACTTTTGGGCAATGAAATGTGAAAATAAAGGTAAAAATGTTAAAAATAAAAATAAAAAGTAAGAACGCTTTGCGCTAATTATCCCTTAATAAAACATCATAAGCTTTTGATAATTACATTTTTAGAGAAAATAAATAGATCAAAAAATTTATGTGTAACATGTTACATAAACAACGTGTGATTTGTTACTATCGCTTCAAACTCATATTAACACGTTCTATAAAAAAATTAATTTTGTACGTGAATTCATAACTAATTTTTACTTTTTAACCACACATTACACAAAAAATCACATTAAAAAAAACAAAAAATGAGGGTCTCTTAGGCAAAATGTAATTGCACCCTCGATGCATAAGAAAGGTTTAAATTTTCCTCTCTTAATCCAGTCGAAATTTCTAATAATCTCGTCCTCACTTAATAAGGGACTTAAATTGAACAAAAAAAAAATTAGTGTGTGAATCTCAATCAACTAATCTTTTGTTTGAAGGTCTCGTTTTCGACATTTTTTTAATTTTTGGAAAAAGGGCTTATTTCTCTTTTTGGAGGTGGCGAAGGTGTAGTGACAGAAACCGACTCAATATCTGCAATGTCGAAGCTGCTTTCACGGCGTAGCTCAATCCTTCAACCTCTGCTCTCAAACACCAATATTACTCATTTTCCGTCTCCGTTTTACCTCATCATCTCTCGTTTCATCGGCCACTGTCCACATGAAGAGGACCTATACGACCCCCAATTTTCCCCGATAAATTTCAACAAAAATAAGAACAAACCGAAAAATACTCAAGAAAAAAAGTATTCGCAAAAAGATACTAAACAATTAACTGAAAATAATGCCAATAATTTTCCGCTGAAAGCCGATTTACCATTTGATTTTATGTACTCTTACTCGGAGAACAGCCGCGGTGTTGAGCCCATTGGGTTCCGTGAGCCTACTAGATTCTCTCCATTCGGGCCTGGTCGGATCGAGCGGAAGTGGACTGGGACTTGCGCTCCGGCTCAGGCTCAGGCTCAGGCTCGGGTGGATCTGGACAAATTGGAAGAGGAGAGGAAAAGGGTCCATGGAGAACCGTTGTCAGAGGAGGAAATTGTGGAGCTCGTAGAGAAGTTTTGTCACAGCGATTGCTCGCGTCAAATCAATTTGGGTAATCGTCCGTTCATATGAAAATTTTTACTACCGTGTCTGGATTTTTACAAGAATTTTTTATATGTACCAAGTAATTCTGAAATGAATAAGTTAATAATGAATCATTTGTAGCATATTGGCATTTCATTTTTTCTCTGTGTAAATTCTAATACAAATGCACACTTAGATGTTGTTCTGGAATGTTTAAACTCTCCATGATCTTGGAAACGTATGCTTCAGTATGGATGTAGAACTAAGAGCATTGGCTATGAAAAACTTAATTTTGTGCTGCCAAATGACCAGAGCCTTTCATGACATTGAAGCTTTAAATGGGCCTGACATGTCAGGACTTGGCTTGGGCAAAGCTTGTTCAAGAACAACTCGAGAATTGACTAGCCAAGCTTGAAAATTGAGATCTAAACTTTTTGGCCTGGCTCATTTTAGTCCAACTATCAAGTAGGATACGAGCAAACCAAGTTGCTTGAGCTCAAAGGGGGTTTGGTTGATAAAAGCCCATTCAAGAACAACTCAAAAACAAAAGACCCAAGCTTTAGCAATACATTAGCTTCACTTAAACAACAGAAAGCTTTGTTAAAGATAGTTGAAATAACATTCTCAACACAGAAATGCAAGCAACCTCTTTGCTTCTTGTCTTCTTACTCTTTCAGCATAACATTTGAACTTCTACATAATTGATAACATTTCATTTATATAGCTTGAAGTTTGTGTCGTGAGTTATCTGAACGGTAGGATTATGCATCTCCAAGACTATCATGGATTGCCTGCACATCTTCTGACCTTCATTGCTATCATCCTATATACTTGACTTAAGAGACTGATATACAAGTTCCTAAATGCTTCTCCAGTTATTTTGTATTATTCATTTCAAAAGTTGTCAAGGACATCTATTTGTTACCTTCCTTCTTTTCATCAGATTCATCCAATGATTGGTCAAAATGCCCAAGAAAGCTTGGCAATAGTTCACTTGGGCAGTCAATTTGCTAAGGCAACTTTTCGAAACGAATGAAGTTCATGATTAAAAAAAGTAGGAAAATGCATGCTTATAAAAAGGAGTTAGAGCTTATCTGTTCCACTACTCTCTTTTATATCAGTCCTCATTTCTTTTGTTTCCTTTTGACATATCTCATATAAATGATGCAATTGCTGATCTGCATTGCACAAGGGCGCAACAATACTTTATGCTTTAAGACTATAAGGCATGGCTATGGTTGCTCTGGCTATTGAAATCTACCGCATCACCTGTAACAACTCTGGCTCGGATACATGATTACTGATAAAAAATACATTTAGCTGAAAATAAAATTATTCCTTGGGAACTATTGAGAAGAATTTACAAGTATATGTTGTCAGATCTGACTGCTTTTGTAATCATGGAACAGTGATATTTATTCAGGTCTGATGTCTGAAGAAGAGAGTGAATATTGTAACTATTTTGTAACTATTTGTTTGAAGCATTTTAGATTTTCAAGTAAGAAACATTTATTATGCTAGGAAAGGGAGGAGTCACACACAACACGCTTGAAGACATCCACAATCACTGGAAAAGGGCTGAAGCTGTGCGGATTAAATGCTTGGGAGTGCCAACTCTTGACATGGACAACATTTGTTTTCATCTTCAGGTTTGGCGTCTGAAAACTGGCTGGTTCTATCATTATTATTAAAAACTCTTTTTTCTTGGTGCTCGTTAGCTGATGTGGATTGCAGTGTCTCATTACAGGACAAAACCGGTGGGATAATTATATACCGTAATATCAACATCCTCCTCCTATTTCGAGGTAGAAACTATGACCCCAAAAATCGACCAGTCATTCCACTTATGTTGTGGAAACCATATGCTCCAATCTATCCAAAACTCGTGAAGAATGTTGCCGATGGTCTCACATTTGAGGAAACTAAGGAGATGCGAAACAAAGGGCTTAACTCTCCTCCTTTAATGAAACTCAGTAAGTGATTTGGTATTTATGTCTAATAGCGTGTTTGGCCGGGCTCAAGTAAATTTACGTTTAACTAAATAAGTTTGTTTTAAAATAAATAAATTTTAATGATAAAAGTTGGTCAAGGGAAGGGCTTAGACCAAAATTAACTTGGCCTCTATAGATTATAAGGATCTGTTGCTATAAATTTTCCATTAGATTTAAAGCAACAAACAGAATGGAATGGCAAAGAACATGTAACTGGTCCCAAATTTACTAGGAATACTACTTGAAGCATGTTTGGGAGTTCTTTGTATTAATTGGTTTGATTTATAAATAGATAGGAGTGGTGGATAAGTGGCTAGTACTTATTGGTTCCATAGAATATGTAGATAAAAATTTGTTTTACTGATTGTAAACAAATTATAAACATGCGCGGAACAAGGGCTTAGTTTATTGTTGTTGGTGGTGATAGTTGGAAAGTAAGTACTTATTTTCACACTAATGCAAAAGTTACTTCCACAGAAGGTTTTTGTATTCTTAAAAACGAGAAAATAGTAAGTTATGTGTTTTGGATACCAAAAGTGACTTGCTTTTTTAAAGCTGAGCAAAACTGCTATAAGTGATTAATGTGGTCTCTGCTTGATTTGCTAATAGTAATTACCTAATTTTTCATCTTCTTTCTGCAGCAAGGAATGGTGTATATGTAAATGTGGTGGAAAGAGTGAGAACAGCATTTGAGACTGAAGTAGTTGTGAGGTTAGATTGTACCCGTGTGGGAACAAGTGACTGTAAAAAGATTGGCGTCAAATTACGAGTATGACTTTCCCCTACACATAATCAAAATTTCAATTGTTTCTGAATTATTGTTGTCTAAATGTATATGCCTCTGTGAGGATCTTCTGATTCTTTTGCTTGTTTCTTCAAAGCAGGATCTTGTTCCTTGTGTTCCAATCCTATTCAAGGATGAACAGATCATACTCTGGAAGGGAAAGAAAGATCAAGAATAGAACTTATTGATGGAGCTGGATACTATTCCTTGAATAGGATAAGAAATAAACTTTTATGGATTGCTCGAAGTGGGAAT
This sequence comes from Fraxinus quadrangulata, assembly GCA_903798255.1. Classification (NCBI taxonomy): domain Eukaryota; kingdom Viridiplantae; phylum Streptophyta; class Magnoliopsida; order Lamiales; family Oleaceae; genus Fraxinus; species Fraxinus quadrangulata. The sequence goes on from CAIGRB010160339.1 coordinate 13,389, forward strand.
TTCATGCCTCCTCCGAGCAGGAAAGGGTGGCTAACTGCAGTTTCAAACTCAGTTTTGGATGATTGTCTACTGGTTAGTTAAACTTGCTGTCCAGTGGAGAATGAGCAGACAATAGCCTCCAGGCGAAGATGATAGAATTTTTATTGGGTTTGTGGTCTATATTTTCAATGCATCTTGAGAAAGCCGGTTTGAAATGGAAAGATGTACCCAAGACACTTGGTTGTTCATGCAAGAGTTGGAAGCCATTTATAGTTTTTCCCTTCCCTGGGTCTCTTTGGGGTGCATGTATTAGTTAAGATTGCTAAGAACTAAACCTGGCTGCTTGACAAAGGAAAATTGTCTCTCTTACAGTATTATTCTGATTGAAATGAAAAATATTGGTAAAGTCTTGATGCTTTTATATTCTGGTGTTCTTGATTTTCCATATACCAATTCGCAAAAGTTATCAAAATTATTCACTTCAGCTTGATTTTCCACATTCAAATTCGCAAATGTTATCAAATTTATTCACATCAGGTTGATTTTCCACGTACATATTTGCAAATGTTAGCAAAATCATTGACATCAGCAGAATGTGAACTGAGGACTTCGACTATGATTTTGTTATGTAGGGTGGTTAATATTTAAAACAAGAAAATCTCGATTTGATTTCAAAATCCTATGACCCTTCTGGCACATTTTCACAAGATTAGATAGTACTCAACACTAGCAAACAAGAAAAAAAACTTGAATTTCATTTATGATAGTATTTTGGTTAACAAAGTACTATGTACCAAATGTGCACTTCTAAGCCTCGTCTGCCCTGTGCACATTGTTGGTGGTTCTTGGACCTGCATAACTAGAACCATTTCCCCGTATAGCATCCTTTCGAAAGTGCATATCTTATGACAATACTAACAAGAAAAAGAACATTTAACCCGGGGAGGGAAAGCTGTGCACACCTAGAAGATTCTACAGAGTAATTGAGCACTAAAAAATGCTTGTAACAACCGAAATGTGAGATTGTAAAGGAAAACAGTTTTCACAAAATATTCAACACAGTGTGTTTTATGGCTGGCTGTCGTTTCTTCTGATCATTTGAACAAGTGGAGCTATGTCATTTTCATCTGTGATGGGAACGTAATGTCCTGGCTTGAGAACAACACCCCTCAAAATAGTATTGGAGTTGCCAATTCTAACATTGAGAATATAACCAGCATCAAAGGTGGCCTCAACAACACCAGTCACTGCCTCACCTACCATATTTTCATTTACATCTACTCTATCCATTTTAACGGGATGGTTTCCTTTTGCTTCATCAAAACCAGGAGGTCCATTTGTAGTTTTAACTTGCTTCAGGTTTCTATCTTTCCGAGGGCGGCCACGTCCCCTCTTCACTGGCAGAACTGTAGGGGCACCAGAGTTGTCACCTTGGATAGCTTGATTCATTTTCAGAAATTACAGCTAGCTAACAACTAACGCTCGTTTAGATCTTTGGCCCTGCAAACGAATAAATCAACAAATTAGGTATTTTTTCATAAAATGGAAACGAATTCACCTATTTTCATTTATTCAGTTAAACAAACAAATTACACTTCGAAAGCAAAAAATGCATCTAAGTTAATATTTGAGGATTCAACATTAGCTACTACTACTTGGGGATAAGACTGTTAGTTATGAAACTCTCGAGCAAGAATGGATGAAACAATGAAACAAAGTTCATTAGGAATCATCGAAAAATACTACAAGAGGTGGCTTATCATTATTCATAATAATGAGAATTGACTCGAAAAATGTTCAACTTTCTAAGAACAATATGAACTACGCAAAAATAGTGAATGCTAATCTGAATCGACCTTTCGGCACTTTATCTTGTGCAATTTTTAACTGCCTTTGTCCACCTAATCATATTTAGCCCCGTTTGTCTAATATTAATCTAAAACATTATTTGCTACAGTAAGATTCTCCACTACACATTCACCCAATAATATATTATACATACAAATCAATAAAGTTACTTTAAATTTCAACCACACATTATCCAAAAAATACTATTCATTACTCAATTTGTCTCCCAATAATGGGAGACAAACAAGAGCTTATGTAGATTTGCACAGTAGGGGTTGCATCGACATAAAAATCAAATTAAAAGGAAAATAACACAAACAGAAAGAAACATATATACAACAAAAGTTTAAAGATCTAGACCATAATGAAAAATGGCAGACACGAATGCTAGGGATAAAAAAAAAAAAAAACCTCGGGAGTGCTGTTGGATTCTTTCTCAGTAAAAAAATAAGCTGAGGAAGGAGCAATGTTGATCCCTATATAAGCTGTGGAAGGAGCAAAGTTGTATACATTTACAGAAACACAGACAAAAACATAGTCATTAACAGAAAGAAGTGTGGTAAATGGACGAAATTATCGTGACTTAGAGCAAGTATAATTTGTACTCAAGGTTAAAAAAGTGATGATGCCTTCATAATAACTCAAACCATCCATATAGAGCATACAAATATATAAATAGGAAAAATGATAACACCATTGTTGACCTTGATGAGTTTTATGTCTACGGCATTCTCATTTAAATTTAGAGGCACGTATTATTGTTAGTCCACCTCATTTTATTTAAAAGGAACTACTGCTCGAAAAGTTGATGCTACTTGATCTACAAATATTTACCTTGACCATGTACAATTGATTCAACCCATTTTAAATTTTAAAGTTCAAAGTTTTCAAACACACCATTACCTCTGAAGTTATTAAGTAAATTGGCATGCTGCAAGTCACAAAGCAAAGGAGGAGAGAAAGAAACTGCTATACCAGATTGCCAAGTTGTCAACAGCAGCTTTGGTGTTGAGCACAACTCTAATAAATCGTCTATGACCAGCCCACTCTTGGATTAATGAAGTATATACATCAATGTCACAAGTTAAGTGACCCAGGAGATAAAACTTGAAGTGCATTGAATTACAGAACATGACAAGGTAAAAGAACTTTCTAGGGAAACATGAGGCGTATTATTATTTGTTAGTAATTGCAACTTTTGAGAACCATGTGAATATCTATGGGGTAAGAATATGGAGGAAGTAATATAATTTATACTAAAGCATGCAAAAATATTAACAGCAGTCATCAGAATGTGAAAACCATAAACCACAATAATGTAAATCAACAATATTAACGTAATTGACATAACCTGGAATGCATTCATTTGCACAAACCTGCAGATCTTTCAGTTTAGCTCTAGCAATGACAACAACAGCTGCTTCTCTGAAATGAGTGACCTCAATTGCAGTACCACGCCTTTAACTGCAAATATGTTAGGCAAGAGAATAGAAAAGTATCCAAAGCAAAATTTAAAGCATTATCTTCTAAAATTTTAGACAGAAGAATTGCCAAAAAGATGAAAAACACAACTGAAGCAAACACAGACCTGGCTGAATTTTTATTCAAACACAGAGTTTCGAATTTCATGATGAGCATAGAAAAATGTGTTTCTATCCTGGATACTTGTCACATAATATAAGTATCCACTGGATTGAAATATTTTAGTTCTAGAGCATCCAACATAGAAGTTCATGTCTGTTGAATGTTTTACATATAACATGAGTAATATTCAAACTACCAGTAACATTAATACGGTTGACTGGAAGAGTTTCCAGTTTATTCAATCTCTACAAAGAAACATATTTTCTTGAATAAGCCATATCTCTCATCAGCCCCTTTTTGAATTGGAATTGGAAATAGGAAGAGAATTGGTATCACAGAGATTTTTTCTTTGAATGTAATAATATTGACTAATTCATATCACTAAGGCACTAAAATACGCGTCATGTTACTTATAAAATAGATCACTACAACTAAAAGTTTCATCTATTAGCATTTAATAGCTCATTCAAAATGTACAAAATAACCTAGATACTTCTCCACTCTCCTCTTAGCACCTAAAGAGATGAAAGTTTCCATAAAATTGCAAAATAATACGACTAAAGTGTGCAAACAAGAAACCCACACAGAAACACAAACAAAAATAGTTTTTGAAGCAGGAAATAAATAAATAAAAGAAAAACTGAAGACGAAAAGACAGACCGAGAAAGGAGGACCCTTTTATGGAGAAACAGGGATGAAGGTGGATTGGCTATGGTAGTCTATTGCGGTCCAAAAAATTGCAGCCACACATTTTGTTTTTCTAGATTTTAACTCCTACACTGCAACAAAACAAAAACTCCAACGCAACTTTCTTTTGCCTTCTTAATCACTTCAAATTGACAGGGTGAGAATTTGGTCAATCACAATTTTGATTTCCACTAAGAATGGCAAAATCGGCCAGAAAAAGCTTTAGGAATGACCATAAATGGAAAAGCCCCAATTCTCTTGCAAATAATTCAAGAAATCCTCAAATCCTCACCTTACATCAAATGTTGCACGCTAAGTTGGAGGTGGCGCGTGACGGCGTGAGTTGATCGGCGACCGAGAAAGTTGATTTTGTTTTTTTTTTTTATGGCCGGCAGTCTGGAGATAGAATTTGAATTTAATGTGTGTGATCTTGAGTGGGTGGGGAAGGGACTCACGCCAGAGAAGCAATAAGGCATTTTGGTAAATAAAGCTTTAGGTTTGTTCCACCACATACACTAAACGACGTCGTTTTTTGAAGCGGGGGAAGGAAAAAAAAAGGGAAAAATGGAAGACAGCCACAACATATGTTGACACGTTGCGGCATGAACAGTAGGCGATATACAAGCTTCTTTTAATATAAGTAGAAGTGATAACATAATAAAAATAAAAGTGTGAAAAGGATGAAACTGAAAATAAGATGAAGCTGAAGAGCAATTAATTTTAGAAATTAATAAGTAACTAAAAATGAGAGGTGAGGATAATTTAAAGACTTTACTTTGCGAAGAATGTCTAAGAGATCGCAAAGAAATTATTATTTTGATAAAGCTTAAGTAGAGCAAGATAGTAACATTAAGAAACCTAGAATAGAAGGATACAGAGTGTAAAGAGTGTTTTGAACTAATAGAAAGTGTTTCCAGAGGTTAGAAGGGCATTAATGATATTTCTCAATTATGGGCAAAGTTAATGATGCTATTGCTATGTGTCAAAATTTCCATAACGAAGTGACAAGGCAGTGAACAGGAATTAATGACATTTACTCAATTTTCGGCGAAGTTAACGATGCTTTTACTCCATGCCAAAATTTCCGTGATAAAGTCCAATCATCGCCAAAAAACAATTGCACCAAATTCTAGAGAGTCCGGCACATTGAGATGCACATATACCTTTGCTAGACATATCCACGAATCCCATAACTCGTGATGCTTCTTTCTTTTCATTTTTCGTACATTTTGAGTTATTGGGAGAGTGAATGCTTTTGAATAGGGAAAGTGAAAAACCTTTTTGTTTTTGGTTAATATGCAAACTGAACAAGTTCATCCTTCCAAAAAATGTAAATTATCCGTGTTATTGAATATGAGACCGAAAACAAATGAGTTATCCAGCGGGCCCTTTGTGTAACATTCCACATGGAAAAGCATGGGCCCAAACACAGACTGTGCAGCATAACAGCACCACCAAGTTAGGCCTTTCTGTTGCCCATAGAACACTTGAATAGAATCCAAACCGTAACACATAAACACACCAAACAAAATTTCATCTTATCACGGGACTAGGGTCTTGCATTCAGAACCATAAAATTCACCCGGATCAATCATACTCAGTTATGCCCATCGCGAAAAAATGGAGCTTTTCAAGCGACAAGCACGGAGAATAATACACAGACCCAAACACGAAATCTTAATGATATATCATATATGCATATGCACATGAGCACACTCTCACACACACATAGATAGGGAGCTCTTTCTTGTACCTGAAAATCCGATAAGGGTTTCACAGTTCACATTTCATTTTTTAAGGCCACGTGCTGCTTTGGTGTTCTTCTGACATTCTGCTCTGTAATTCAATAAAGAATTATGATTATTTATCATATATTTTCTGTCGGTAGCTTTAGACCAACTAAATGCAGAGCTTGCTCTATCCTTTTCAATTTTTCGAACCAGCAGTTGGGTAAATTTACTAAAATGACATGTCAAACCAGATTGGAAACCATTTACGGGAAAAGGGTTTATACAACACTTGCCTGCATAATGCTCTCAATGACTTCACGAGGACTGTCAGAATTTTGTATGTTTTTATTGTGTTATTAATTATCTAACTTCCTCAAATATTTATCAAACAACTTTGTCCCAAAGTAGAAAATTGTGGAAAAGCTATTCTGGGAACAGATAATTATAAGATTTGTTGAAAAAATAAGAAGGGCGAAACACAGCAAAATAAACGATAACTGTTTCATTTTTTCATTACTTTTTATTTGGAACAATCAAAATAGACCCCAAAGTTCAAAATCCCTTGCTAACCTTCATTGTCACCCAAAATTCAGCCTCTGTCAGCATAACTCCAATTACAAAATGCTTGTGAAGGCAATTCTCTGCCAGTCACAGTATTTAGTTACACAACCTATAGGTGGGATTTAGCCACGGTCTGACAACTATTAAAATGAGTTTTTTTTTTTTTTTGGGGGGGAGATGAATTTTGGAATAGTGAATTTTTGGAGAAAGCATGATTAAAAAGTAGGAAAAAAGTTTTGAGTTTACGTGTAAAATATTTTATTGTGAGAATGTATGGTTGAAAAATGAGTTTGAGAAAGAGTTATATTTTAATTGTTGTCAAATAGGGACTTAAAGTAAAAACCTATATAAAGAATATAGAACAAAACAAACCAACAAACTATAAAGATCAACCGAACTGCATGGTTGTAAATTGTAATCTCACAGAAGGAACATCATGTTTTTAATTTTTAATTTTTTGGTTCATCATCTTGAAAGAGAAATATATGGTTGTAAAGGAAGGTGAGAAATTGGAAGCAGCGCCAAATATAACTTCCAAGCACCAACTTCAAAAAAGCCATTTAGCTTCTACTTTAGGTTCCTTTTGAGCCCCATTTCTTTAGAATAGACTTTGTAAAACGTAATTTTTATGGAGAATGTGTGGTTAAAATGTAGATAAAAGTTTTGACTTTCGAGTTTAATGACAAAATTATTTTATTGGAAGAAGGTGTGGTTAACATGTAATAAAAGTTTCGAGTTTACAGGCAAAATTATTTTATTAGGAGACCGTGTGATTGAGAATAAGTTTTGAGGAAAAATGGGTTTTAAAGAATGTGGCTCAAATAGGGGTTAAACATTGAATAAAGTATTATAAAGGATTAAAATAATTAATAAGATTCACAGGGTATTTTATTTGACAGCGACTCAACAGAAAGCACTGAACATTTTGTCCAGTGAGAAACTAGTTGATTTGAATGATAGGTCAAAACACCCATCCTCAAGTTCCTCATTTCTTTATGTCTTCGAATCATATTAGTTCAATTGCAATTTCACATCATAACATCCAATAACTGCATATTAACCAACCTGACTTGCTCCTATGGAGCCAAGGTCATAAAGTCAGAAAAACTTCTTTCGACATAATTCTACATGCATCTATGAGATCGTAAGAGTACTATGCTATGACCTAAGTCAGTTGCAGCGAGATTCAAGGCATTGTGAGATAATAAAATAGTCAAATTCAAGGAGCAACATAGGTATATCGGTGGCCTTTCCCACACATAAATGAGATTTGAAAATATGATTCCAGCCACTGAAAGATGCATGCACCATGCAGCAAAGCATAAGTGGCCAAGTCACTTTTATAATTAAATATATGAATGTATATTTACTTGTCCTCCTGCAGTAGCTTTATATGAAGCTCCATTTCTGCCGTGCTAACTGTTCATCCTGAAATGGAACACATCAGGCTATTCAGAGGTAGCTTTTCCAGTTTTTCCATGAAATGAAATAGCTGAGTCTGGTCACAAGTTGCCAGATACATTAACCACTTACTTCCCTGAGAACAGAAATGTGAAAAAATAATCCAATACAGATTCACTATGTTCCATAATTATCAAATCCGGCCTGGACATTGACCCAGGTCATTAGTTCGACCAGCATTTTATTATGAGATGTAAATCTAAATAAAAAATCATTTGATATAATGTAATGAATTAACAATAATTTATAGAAGTAAAGTCACATCATAATATCAACATGTGTTACATGAGATAAGTAAGTAATCAAAAGACAATATAGTCATATTTTCTTGCTTTTGTTTTTTGCAAATCAAATTAGAGGTGTATTATAAGTTTTTCCTCTTTCATATTCCCCTTATCGTATCAAGGAATTTCATTGCTTACGAATTTAAATTTGACTCTAGACTTTAGAAGATAAATAATGATCAATATAGTAGTCATCGCAGAGGGCCTGTTTGGGCCAGATTTTAATATGATTTTAATCTAAATCAAAGTCAAACAATCAATATCAACCACATCTTTCATGAGTCACACATCTTTTCAACCACACATTTCAAAAACTTCTATCACAATCCAATTAAAATCTGATTTTAATCTACACCAAACACCGTCAGATAAAACAATTTATTATTTATACATTATCCAATACATATTATAGTTAAGGCCATACACAACTAATAAGCTGCCTAATGGACAAGAGATTGCAATGTAACCTGGAGGTTCCAGGTTGGAATTCATTTATAAATTTTGAACAAACCAATTCAATTCATGAAACTTATAGGCAGTTAAACTCGACGGGCCACAGGGTTCTTCCCAGGTAGGATGTATTGACATCCTCCATGCACAGGTGAGTCGGTGTCCTACATGTGTTGGACACCGACACAACACCAAAACGTCGCCAACATGTGTTGGTAATGTCCGTGGTGTATCCAAATTATTTTTGATTTTGTATAGTTGGACACATTGCCAACATGACGAGAAATATATCCGCCACAGGTGACATGTCCAAAAAATATAAGAAAAAATCCCAGAAATTAGTAGCCCCTTTTCCTCCGCACAAAACTTTAGGGTTTACTCGATCCTGTAGGTTATAGCCCAACAAAATAATTCACGGCGAAAAAGCCATACTGACACCGAAAATAAGTGGGAAGCTAAGACGCCGATATAGAATGCAAATGCTCTGATTATTACCGTTTTGCGTAGGCCAGCAACGCCAGGACATCGACAAAAGGCTTATACTTGGCACGCTTCATCACCTGCCCATCCGCCATGCTTGATAGCTCAAGTATAGGCAAACAACAGTTCAAATAATGAATTCTCAATTCGGAACTGAATTAATAGATAAGAATAGTAAAATTATCCCCTTCATAATGAATTCAAATTGGATGATCGGCGTGTAATGGTTTAATGAAGTTATCTTGAGAAAGGACCGGTGAATTGTGAAAATGGAACAATATGTTCTATTTTTTCGATTTTGTCCGTCCTATTTTCCCCATGGCACAATATGTTCTAGATAGAAATTTTTTTATGCTTACAAAATAAGTTTTAAATGTAAATCATCAGCTAAAATTGAGAATCGAATTAGAACTACCAAGAGTCCAATCGAATAAAAATGTTCAACTTTAAATGTCGTAGACTTGGATTGATATGTAAAAACGAATTATTATTAATTCACAAAGTTTTTGCATTTATACTTACATTACGGGAAATTGGAAATCTTATAACCATTTAAAAGAGTCGAAGTTGATAAAACTATATTAGAGAATGTTTGGTGGAGATTAAAATTAGATTTTTATAATTTTTTGAAATGTGTGATTAAAAAGATGTAGAACCCATAAAAAATATGTTTATATTAATTATTTGACTTTGACTTAGATTAAAATCGAATTTTAATCCAACCCAAATAGGTCCTTAATCAGATTTGATATACAAGGTTGTCAAAACTCGTTAAATTTAATAACAGGAATAGTGAATATGTAACTTGTTACAGGAATAGTGAATATGTAACTTGTCTAGTGGAGAATGAGTCATGCAAGAGTTGGGAATTCGTGGTTGTAAGAAACTTTTCGTTCGTCGAGTCGTAATGACGGGAAAGTTCAAGATTTTAGAACTTCCGCATCTGTACCTTTTCCCTCGCGCGTGTATTAGTTAAGATTGCTCAACTAAACCTAGCTGCTTGGTGTTCATTTCTTCGTTCCTTGTGGGACACAATTCACTAATTCTTGTACCCTTGTAGAAGATCAACAGAAAGTGAATCGACGGCTTCTACTATACATTTTGGTTGTTCTTCAACTCTGCGAAACCAAAACCATTTCACTGTCTAGCATCTCTTTCATCGCAGAAGACCCTATGAGATTTTATAAGTAATTGAGCACAAAACATTGCACAAAAGATCAAGGGAAGGAGATTGTAAAGCAAAACATGAATAAAACGAAATATTCCATAAAACATGCACAAAAGATCAAGGGGAGGAGATTGTAAAGCAAAACAGCGACAAAATGAAATATTCAACGGAGGAAGGGTCTTCTATGTCTAGCAGTCCATAAGATTAAAAAGGCGAGATTCATCCAAGTCTAAAAACCTCCTATGCAACTAAGGACCATTATAAATATTCTTGTGTCTGAGAAAAACTTCCCCTGTTGTGGCTTTCGAGTCTCCAAGTCATAAACTAAACCCTTCTGAAATCTTGAGTAGTGCACTAAAAATTGTTGAAGTACAACAGAAAGGAGATCACGGGCATACTTTTGACTTGGCTCATTATTTTGGATCAGTTTCAGCACTCTTAGCTTCATGAAATTCAACTTCCGAAGCAGAAGATGCAGAAGTTAGATGTTCGGGTACGGGAAGGGGAATCTCCTTCATATTTTCCTGCAAAGCCTTGAATAAAGCATATCCCATTTAGGATTTATGTATAAATATCTCGCGTACATAATAAACTATTGAGATGTTTATATAAGATGAGGCAACATCCCACCTGCAAAAGTTCAGTCATCCTTCCAGTTCCATAATTGTACAGAGGTGTCGAGACAGATGCAGTTTGTGAGGGCACAGTTGAGAAGGATCCATTGACACCATAATCTTCAGGTGAAGGTTCCCATGCATCCTCACCATTTTTTTTGTGAACCTCTGATGATCTTGAAGAGCCTGCCATTTGTAACTCCATAGATTCCATGCCTTTTTCTTCTTTTTCAACCTCAGGCGTGCCTTCTTCTGATGAAGCATTTTCATTCTGCACACTATCTTGTGCACCTTGGTGCCCAAATTGGGGTTGTATGGCAATTGGAATCTGGCCAGGAGGTATAGATTGAACAGGTGGTAACATAGCTAATGGTTCGACTGTCTCCACATCTTTGTCTTCCAAAAACAACATAGAAGCAGCTTGGGATGTACCAGAAGACATTTGGCTGGAAGTTGGCAGCCCACCCGATGGATTGACAGGTTGCAATACAACAGGAACCACAGTGCCCCTCACGCCCACTGGAGGAACAGAAGAAACAACCTTTGGAGATGCGTATTTGCGTTTTGCACCTAATGTACCAGCTGTTTGAATTGCAAGTTTCTGGGCACGCGACCAAGTTTGGTTTGGAGCTGAGAAGTGTATATCATTTCTTCTGATCATTTGAACGTGTGGGGCTATGTCATTCTCAGCTGTAACGGGAACGTAATGTCCTGGCTTGAAAACAACCCCTCTCAAAGTTGTATTGGAGTTGCCAATTCTAACAGTGAGCATATAACCAGCATCAAAGGTGGCCTCAACAACACCAGTCACTGCCTGGCCCACCATATTGTCATTTCCATCTACTCTATCCACTTTATGGGGACGGTGGTTTCCTTGCGCTCCTACAAAACCAGGAGGTCCACGTGCAGTTTTAACACGTTTTAGGTTTGGATCTTTCCGAGGGCGGCCACGTCCCCGCTTCGCTGCTGGGACTGAAGGAGTACTAGAGTCGTCCCCTTGGAAAACTTGATTCATTTTCAAAAATTACTGCTAGCTGACAACAACGCCTGTTTAGATCTTTGGCTCTGCAAACAAATAAATCAACAAATTAAGGATTTACCTCATCTTCACCTTCCTAGAGGATGATGGTTCTAGGTAGCTCTAATGGTAAAATTCATATATTCGACATGAATTCACCTATTTTCATTTTTTCAGATAAAACAAACAAATTTAACTCCAAAAGCAAAGGAAGCATCTAAGTTCATATTTGAAGATTCAACATTACCTAATGCATCCCAAGGATGAGACTACAGATGTTAGTTATGAAACTTCGCACAAGAATAACAACGAAAAATTCATTGGGAATCGTCGAAAATACTACAAGAACAATATGAACTGCACAAACAGAGCAGCAAACTAATCTGAATCAACAATTTAGCAACTTGATATTTTAATTTTTAACTACCTCTGTCCACTTAATCATAAAATAAAATTAAAAGGAAAATAACACAAACAGAAAGAAACATATATACGACAAAAAATTAAAGATCTAGACCATAACAATTAAAANCAAGGTTATCAAAGTGATGATGCCTTTATCATAACTCAAACCATCCATATAGAGCATATAAATATAAAAATAGGAACAATGACCATTCACTCAATCTTTATCTGCCAAGCCGTTGTACTTTTTTAATATCATTTATTACAACAATGATCTGATTGAGATTTACAAATCTCAAATAGATAACGAAAATGTTAGAAAGAGTCACAGATTACTCGTCACCCACATAATCACATGATTTATGACAAAGATAATAATGCCATGGTAAAGCTTGATGACTCTGTCTACGGCGATAAATGCGGCTATTACCAGACAGGAAGGGCATTAAATAGGAGCTATTTTCATTTGACCTATGAATTTCTACAAATAATAATGCAACTTCAAAACGATATCAAATGGAAAATTGATGCAAGAGCTGACTAGTATATATTAAACAAAATTCTCACGATCTTGTTCTTTATACAATAACAATCCTTATCTTAGACAAGTAGGACGAGCCTCAAATACTGAAATCAACAACTCTAAAAACGAATAAATCTCATTCAACGTGCAACTAAAAATGTATAAATTTCAATTGGTATCATAGCCGAACAACAAAGCAAGGAGTAAATTCTAACAATGAGCAACGACTCGATTGCATACAAGAATGGTGGAGTCCAAGATTCTGAACAAAAAAATTGTTAAGGAGTGTTCACACAAGATATATGAAATATCAAGACTATGGGATTCGAAGTTGAATTCATCACAAGGTGGTCACAATATCAAACATAATGAATCGTCAAGATACAAATTTTTTTTTACCCAAGCAACAAATTCGTCCAATGAAAGCAAGCTATTCTGTTCGCTAAAGATTCTATTGTTGGAACTTGTATGCCAAAAGAATAGGGATGTCAATAGGACAGGTTCAAGATAAAACGGTCATTTCGTGCCCCTGCAGGGATTTTTCTCCTTGAACCCCACTTAAGTCGGGGCAAGCCAGGGCCCTTATTTGGCCCATTTACTGCCCCTTTAACATATATATTTTTATTTTTTATCTTTGAAATTTTATTTTTAAATAATACTAAACGGGGTGGCCGATACCATGTCCCCGCCCTAGATTTCGGGCAAGGTTTCTTGCCCTCCAGGATGAAGAATTCCTGTCCCGTTCAGGTCAAGGCCCATGGATCTCCGATCAACTGGGTTTCTAGCCATCTCTACTGGAGAAGCATAATCCCGTAGGCCTGCATTTGTTTTGTAGAGTGCAATAGCTCATTTGGATGGTGGTGCCAAAGAAAATAGAAAAAATCTTAAATGATAAAAGCTACAATGTTGACTTTTCAGAGAACTTCTACTGTTCATTGTCAAGATTAAGATTCGCGCCAAGTTTCGATCTCACTAAGGGATGAACAAGCTTATTGCAATAGGAAAAATGATCCATATCATTCATTGGTTAGATAAGTGGTGGTGTCCGCCGCAACTTAAACAGGGTTGAGGAATTGATGAAGGAAATAATGTCTTTGAAATTGAATTATCTATTGACTTTGAGAATAACACAATGATGGAAATAGATGATCCTGAAGATCATATGACACAAAGGTTCAATGTCATTCACATCAGGAAAAAAAGGGCAAAAAAAAAAAAGTGCAAAACTATTCTTAAAATCATCTTTGAGAACAATGAGTGTCTCTAAGGGGCAGAAGGATAGGGTTCTATATTTGAATTTTATTCTTTTATTTTCAAATAGTAATTATATGTTTTCATTTTATTTTTTTTCGATTTAGTCAAAATAGCAGTGGTAAGTTGCATGAGTAGTGAATAGTACGGAGCAGAAGTGCTTCTTTATTTTGTATTTGAAAGGTTGTTGGTTCCTCAAATTACTGACATCATTTCATGAGGTCTAGATTGTTATTCTCTTCTATTTTGTTTTATTAGTCATTACGAAACTAGAGTTCGTAATAGTACACAAGATTACAAAGAGACGGTGCCTTCATGAGAAACCATCCATATAGATCATATGAATAAATAGTGGAACTATGACCTTTTAGTTAAAGCATGTATGGGAATTGTTTATAATCGCTTTAAATTGTAAATAGCTATAAATGGTTGATAAGTGGGTAGTACTTATGAGTCTCACGAAATGTGTGGATAAAAAATAGTTTGATCAAAAGTTAATATAATTTAAAGACTTGTCTAACAAGGGATTAACCAATATGCCAGTTACATTATAACTTGTATTACCTACCATATTCTACCACTACACTTAATATAATTTACTCCAGCAATAATCTGTTTCAGATTTCATAGTCTCAAACAGATATTAAACATGATAAGAGAAGTGCCAGATACCACAAATTACTTGGTCTGTGACCAAGATAATAAACTCCATGGTAAACTTTGATAGAAGCATGCGACTGGCGAAGTATAAATGCCAGCTCATAAGGAAAGAGTAACAAAACAGATGAAAAATTGGGTTCAAGAAATTGAAAATTAAGTAAGAGAGTAGTGCTACAACCTAAAGAAGCAAAATTTGGTAAACGCTGAAACTCTCTTGTCAAGGGCCAATAGTGTGTCCCACCTTCTGTGCGACTGCTGAGACATACCAAAATTCAGCTTATATAGAAGCTTCCTTAAGAAACTTGGCATGTACAGCCCACGGTTAACTTTAGTTCATGGGAAATTACAAAATGTAACAGTATTGCAGCTTTTTCACCTAATGTACCCATTAGCACATGGTGATAAAGGTGGCTAAGACTTCCTATTTGAAATAACACGAGTATTAAATAGGAGCTATTTAAATTTATCTTCTATTCTTTTACAAGTAAGAATGCAGGTTCAAACTGGCATCAAATGAAAAAGTGGTGCAGAAACTGACTGAATCGTGCATATAAAACAAAATACTTGTGTTCTTCGTTCTTTATACGATTAGCAATCCCTATCTTTCTTCTTCTTAGACAAGTGGGCTGAGGCTCAAATACTTCATATCGCAGCACATCAACAATTCTAAAAACACCTAAATTTCAATCAACAAGCAACAAAAATCCTAAGAATGCCCAAGTTTCAATCAACATGCACCATATAATAGTANATAGTACGGAGCAGAAGTGCTTCTTTATTTTGTATTTGAAAGGTTGTTGGTTCCTCAAATTACTGACATCATTTCATGAGGTCTAGATTGTTATTCTCTTCTATTTTGTTTTATTAGTCATTACGAAACTAGAGTTCGTAATAGTACACAAGATTACAAAGAGACGGTGCCTTCATGAGAAACCATCCATATAGATCATATGAATAAATAGTGGAACTATGACCTTTTAGTTAAAGCATGTATGGGAATTGTTTATAATCGCTTTAAATTGTAAATAGCTATAAATGGTTGATAAGTGGGTAGTACTTATGAGTCTCACGAAATGTGTGGATAAAAAATAGTTTGATCAAAAGTTAATATAATTTAAAGACTTGTCTAACAAGGGATTAACCAATATGCCAGTTACATTATAACTTGTATTACCTACCATATTCTACCACTACACTTAATATAATTTACTCCAGCAATAATCTGTTTCAGATTTCATAGTCTCAAACAGATATTAAACATGATAAGAGAAGTGCCAGATACCACAAATTACTTGGTCTGTGACCAAGATAATAAACTCCATGGTAAACTTTGATAGAAGCATGCGACTGGCGAAGTATAAATGCCAGCTCATAAGGAAAGAGTAACAAAACAGATGAAAAATTGGGTTCAAGAAATTGAAAATTAAGTAAGAGAGTAGTGCTACAACCTAAAGAAGCAAAATTTGGTAAACGCTGAAACTCTCTTGTCAAGGGCCAATAGTGTGTCCCACCTTCTGTGCGACTGCTGAGACATACCAAAATTCAGCTTATATAGAAGCTTCCTTAAGAAACTTGGCATGTACAGCCCACGGTTAACTTTAGTTCATGGGAAATTACAAAATGTAACAGTATTGCAGCTTTTTCACCTAATGTACCCATTAGCACATGGTGATAAAGGTGGCTAAGACTTCCTATTTGAAATAACACGAGTATTAAATAGGAGCTATTTAAATTTATCTTCTATTCTTTTACAAGTAAGAATGCAGGTTCAAACTGGCATCAAATGAAAAAGTGGTGCAGAAACTGACTGAATCGTGCATATAAAACAAAATACTTGTGTTCTTCGTTCTTTATACGATTAGCAATCCCTATCTTTCTTCTTCTTAGACAAGTGGGCTGAGGCTCAAATACTTCATATCGCAGCACATCAACAATTCTAAAAACACCTAAATTTCAATCAACAAGCAACAAAAATCCTAAGAATGCCCAAGTTTCAATCAACATGCACCATATAATAGTAACTAAAAAGGCCAAATTTTCAATTGATATGCAACGAAATATACTAACTAAAAATGCCAAAAGTTCAATCATGATGCAACAAAAAATACTAACTAAAACTGCCTTAATTTCAATTAACATGTAACAAAAGAACTAAATAAAAACGCCTAAATTTCAAAAATAAAAAAAATTGGATTATAGCACCAAAAACCACACCAACGAATAATAGTAAATAAAGCCTTAATAATACTTCACAGAAACGAAGTTCGAACCTTTTACATTATCATAGCAATCTTTTTAGCCGAAAAAGTGATAATATGACCAAAATTACAAAATAAACGTAGTAAAGGGATGAAATTGCAGGTATGATGAATATGGAAGAGCAATAAATTAAAGCAAAATTAAGAAATAAAAATAACTAAATAAAAATAAGAATTTGATGATAATTGAAGACTTTACCTTCGAAGAATTACTGAGCGATTGCGGGAGTAATTATTATTTACGATAAAGATTAAGTACAGTGGGAGGGTAATTAAGAACCCTAGAATGGTTGAGTACAGGATAAAGTGTTGGGAAAGGGCGAATTAATTGAAATAGGTTTTGGGAAGTTCGAAGGATATTAATTTTATTTTCTTAATTACTAGCGAAGTTAACTATGCGCCGAAATTTAAGGAATTAAAAATTAAGAAAATTTGCAATATTGTGCTTGGTATTCAACTTGTTCCTTGGACAGGTCCTAGCTACAACTATATATATAATCGTGGATGTCCGGATCAATTTGTGCGCGCCTCGACTAATCTCACGGAATCCTGAAATTTACGGTCGAATACTCACCTCAGTGACTCTGATGGGACTTGAACGGATGACCATTATGGAACAAACATAAGGTCTGACCAATTGAGCAACCCTCGATGTTTGTGTTAGTAATATTTTAATAATTGTTCTTCGAAAAAAATAAAAAATCAAATAAAATCGTATTGTTAATAAAAAATAATTATTAAAAATAAAACTTTGAAATAAATATGATGTTTCTAATTTTGAATCGATCCGTTTTGGTTCCAAAAGTGGTTGGTTTTTAAATTATTTTTTAACGAGTTTTAAATTTAAATTTTGTCATGCATTAGTGGTTTCGAATTGAAGAAACCATCTGGTTAAATTAATATAATCGCTTATTTGGCAAATTTTTTATTAAATTAAAAATTGTGAATCATGTGAAATGGCCCAAATGGGTATGTACAAATTATGAATCCTGCTAAGTATGTAAACAAATTTGAATTTAACTATGTTATAAGTAATTATAAACTTTGCTACACATGGACACGCACGATACTCGAACTACCACTTTGGAAATTGAATGGCTGACAAAAGTAATTTTAGTAAAAAGTAGAAAAAGGAGAAAGAAAATAATTAAATAAATTAGAGAAAGAGACAAGAAAATATATCTCCTTCCCATCCGCTGAAGAATTTTAAAATACTTCATTTGAAAGAATTAATCCACCAGAAATATATGTGCATGCGATAGGATTGTCCACTTAAATCACGATACCTTAAACGTCGAATTATTTAAATGACAACACCTCTATGTCTGAGGTAATAAGAGAGAAACAAGGTGGGTTGTGCGAGTCGAAGAATCGCGATTTGATTGGCTTGAAGTATGGTGTCTTGATTTAAATGAACGATTCTACCTCGTGTACATATTGGATCGTACTATCGAATTGAAAAATCGAAGAAATGCTTATTTATAAGGTCACAATGCAGCTAATGAGTGGGACCTAATGGTTACCTGAACATCTTTTTTAAAACCCTTGAACCTGGTCATGTTAGAGGAAATTTCGATGTCAATCAGGGATGGATTTTTGGAGGGATGTTTACAAAAAGAGTTTAAGCCTAAGCTCATTGCTCTTCTTCCAAAATCCCTTCGAGCATTCTTACTTGCAAGTTGAAAAATTGTAGGTCTCTCTATGAGCTTTAGCTACAAGCTCTCTCAAAAATCGGGAAATCAAAATGATCTCTAATAATATATGCTCGTCCAAGAAAGCGATTGCCACACCTTATCCCATGTCTGTACCCTAGGCAGCCATTTTTATCATTGCAATCATCAAGGATTTTTGGGAGGCTGATTTCGAATATCTTTGCCCTACTTAATTATTATTTTTATTTGAAATTTTAAATATGCTTTAAATTTGAAAACATAATTTTTTTAATAAAATAAAACAATTGAGAGCGTGGTTTGGAAATTCAAGGTGAAGACCGTGTTTCCCGTTCAATGATGAACGAGATGAGATAGGTCGTGGGCAAGAAATTTTATCATCTGTAACCATCTAGTGGTGGCAATCGAGCCAAACGGTTCGACCACTTGGCTCGTACTGTAGCAGCCAACGAGTCGCTTGGACTCGTCAAAAGACGAGCACGAGCAGAGCGGGCCGGCTCGTCCCTTTAATATAAAAAAATACGTTATTCAGTGACCGTTTTGGTCACTGAATTTTTTATTTATTTTTTTTCTATAAATACCCACCCCCTAATCAACATTTTTCTCACAAATACTCTCATTCTCTACTCTACTCTCTACAATTTACAAATTATCAATATTCAACAATATCATAATTATCATTCATTCATTTTATTCTATTATCATCTTCTTCTACTTTTTTTTATATTATTATCTTGATTTTACTTTTACAATTCATTTTATACACTACAACATAATCTTCGTTCACTTCTCAATTCTATATTTCTATTTTCTACATTCTACTTCAAATCTTCAAGACCTCAACATTCAATTTATATTATTAGCAAATGGATGCACGAGTATTTGTTGAAAACTTGTTCGATGTGGAAGGCGAA